>OMKI01006158.1:1709-12719 GCA_900302315.1 Phycis blennoides
CTCCTTCCTCCCCACTCCTCCCCTCTCTATCTCACCCCTTTCTCTCTCTCTCCCTCCCTGCCTGTTTCTCTTTCTCTCTCTCTCTCTCTCATCTCCCTCCCTCTCTCTCTTTTTCTCCCCCCCCCCCGCCCCCCCATCATATCACTCATGTCTTGCGTAGGAGACAGATGTGGAACCTGTTTTCTTTCCAACTGTCCTAAGACTTGGACCGCTGCAGAGTCAGAGTGGCTCCTGTGGTCGTGACTCTGCTCCTGCGTTCCCCTCGGGTCCGGCCAGCAGCACCTCCTGCGGTCGTGACTCTGCTCCTCCTTTCCCCTCGGGTCCGGCCAGCAGCACCTCCCGCGGTGGTGACTCTGCTCCTCCTTTCCCCTCGGGTCCGGCCAGCAGCACCTCCTCCGGTGGTGACTCTGCTCCTCCTTTCCCCTCGGGTCCGGCCAGCAGCACCTCCTCCGGTGGTGACTCTGCTCCTCCTTTCCCCTCGGGTCCGGCCAGCAGCACCTCCTCCGGTGGTGACTCTGCTCCTCCTTTCCCCTCGGGTCCGGCCAGCAGCACCTCCTACGGTCGTGACTCTGCTCCTCCGTTCCCCTCGGGTCCGGCCAGCAGCACCTCCTGCGGTGGTGACTCTGCTCCTCCTTTCCCCTCGGGTCCGGCCAGCAGCACCTCCTCCGGTGGTGACTCTGCTCCTCCTTTCCCCTCGGGTCCGGCCAGCAGCACCTCCTGCGGTCGTGACTCTGCTCCTCCTTTCCCCTCGGGTCCGGCCAGCAGCACCTCCTCCGGTGGTGACTCTGCTCCTCCGTTCCCCTCGGGTCCGGCCAGCAGCACCTCCCGCGGTAGTGACTCTGCTCCTCCGTTCCCCTCGGGTCCGGCCACCAGCACCTCCTGCGGTCGGGGCTCTGGGGTCTCTGGGGGCTCTGGGTCCTCCGGGGGCTCCCAGATTAAACGGGGACAGCCCAGAGAGTTCTGGTTCTCAGGGAGCGCGTAAGCTGTTAGTCAGCAGCTCGTTGTCCGATAGTGGCGTGTTTTATTACATTGGCTCTTTTTCTCCTCGGCAGATGGCCCCTTCGTCGACGCTTAACTGGACCTGGAAGTTGCATAATCACGGCATTTGTGTTATTGTACATTTTATTTATTTTTTAGAAATTGCTTTTTTTTTTATATGTTCAGCTGTTTTCATCATTGAATGTTGTTCTTTGGGTTAAGTTACGTCCTTGGTTGGATTGCTTGATATTTTATACAAAGATGAAGAAAAAAAATCTTAAAAGTACCTTCCTGTTGGTCTTACTCTTTATTTCTTTGAGATTTGTAGGAAATCGTAATAAACAGAACAAAGCATTTTACATAAGTCAAATGAAAGGTTGCGGTATATCAAATGTTTGGATTTTGAATAAAAGTCAGAGATCTGAGGCCGTCAAGGACTTTCTGTTGCACATGTATGTTATTATATAAGGAAACATGTATGTTAATGTCCTGTATGTGGAAGCATATGCACACATGTTTCCGTATACATTTCCATATCCCTGACTTTCTATTAGTCATATGCTATCCATGATGAACATCACAAGACTCGACGTTATCTCTCCGTGAAATTGTATTTGCTTATCTTTAAATATAAGATGATCTTTAGATCACGTTATTTTTTTTGTATTTAGTGTTTGCTGGTAGCATTGACCGGTTTGATGTTTGAACCATGAACTAACACAGCAGAGACGAACGTTGGCATTGGACCTCCTTCAGCTTCAGCTGCTACTGAATCTTATGAAGAGAAGAGAACATCTCCAACCAGGTAACAATTGATTTTGTCGTAGGGTGAGTCGGTCCTCCTGGATGTGTCATAACATTGTATATGTTTACCATTATCTTCATTGTAATGATTGCTTCGTGGTGATTAATCTCAATCTGGAGCGCAATGCGCGCACACGCTCGAAACGGGAAATATCCGCTGAAGTTTGTTGTGTGAAAGAAGATCAAATAAAAAACCTGCAAAGTCTCCTCCGACAAGGTCCTTTAAATAACGCTAACATTTGCATCCAAATGAGCGTCTTGTCTGGTTTGTGCGGAGAGTTATGAGGGTGTTTTTATTGTCCTGGGGGCCGTCCGTGTCACGCCTTGATGAATAAGTGTGATTTGATTTGTTTTCTCACTGAGAGTCAAGGACTTCTGCGTTTGTTTGCCTTTGGATCTGTAACTTTTTTTTGCCTCTTCGGTTTGTGTCCGTATGTGAATGTATATGTTGTCCTGTATCACCTTTTAATTACATGTTTTTATTAAAAAGAGATGAAAAATGAATCCAAAAACCAAAAAAGTTTTAAAGGTCTAAAACTATTTTGTTACAGCAAACTTCCACAGAACATATACGATCAGAATAAGATATATCTGCATAAGTAAAACACTAAAGCACACAACAAATAAATACACCATAAATAACTGCCCACTTGTGTTGTCATGTTTGTCCAATTCCTATACGTAGTTTTTATTTTATTTTTTTTGCTCTAGGCCTACAACAATATTTATATATATTCCCATTGACACTCAAAAAAAGAGCTCCCATCTCGGCTCTTACTGGGAATGAAACGCTGCTGGTCGGCAATGGGAGAACTGGTTTATGCGCTCCTGTTTAGCCTCGTAGTATTTAGTAGTTAAACATGGTTCTCCCAGCACTCAGCAGCGAGACCCTCCCCTCCCCCCGTCTCCCTCTCTCTCTCTCTCTCCCTCATGACTGTGTAGAGCCGTGGGAGAGACTGGGAACATTAATCCCTTCAAAGGAACAGATCTAATTCAAAATCTGCCGCCCCAAACTAGAGGAGAGAGGACAGTTGATTGTTTCTGCAGGGAAGCAAGATAAAGATCACCGAATTGATTTATAAAACTACACAACAACTTCCCCGTCCTACGGTTTAAGTTTTGAAATGGGTGATTTGACATTGTGGAAAATAATTTGTTTTGCCTTTAAAGTTTTATTTTAGTATTATTCCTTATTTTGTGCCAGTTTAGTTTCCAATGGCACTTGTTAATGTTGTGAGCCTAGCAGGGGTGCCCAGAGATGGCGGAGCGTCTGTCAGCCCAGCAGCTCTCTGGACCTTTTGAACTGACGAGTTGTTAAAAGACACAAAAAAAGGGGGACACACAATGGAGACGTCAGCCATTCAGGGTGCCGCTCCTGCCACCTGAATCAGTGGGGAGCTATTGTGCTGCTCCCCGTGTCATGTTAAGTAGCATGTTAGACACATTTAAATGAGCTGCTCAGAGTAATCTAGGAGCTATCGCCTGTCGTTTCATTGTTAAAGTAAATATTAACGATCAGCAAAACTTCATTTCCTCGGCGCAGCCTGCAAACCCAGGTGAACTAAAAAAAAAAACAATGGAGTCAGATTGAACGTCAATGGAAATGTTGTAGTTGAAAGACAAAGGGACACAATTACATCCACATTAACAAATGTAAGAGGAGCGCTAATCACACGAGATGTGAATTATTATTATTTTTTTTCATTTTTAATAACTCCATTATTTTGGTCTCTTCCATCAAACCACGCCGTCACGCGGAGATCTCCGGAGCCCCGCGTCACGCCGTCACGCGGGGCTCCGCCGCAAACCTTCATTACAAAGCGGGAGTCACGTGACCGAGCCCGCCAATGGGCGGCGTCTCCGGGCGGCGCGAGGCGCTTTGATCAAGAAAATCCAATTATTAGTGTATATACGTCCCCCATCGTGATTACTTCATTAACGGTCCCGCCTTTATCTCCTCCCCCCTCCCCCTCCTCCCCCCTAATAATCAGCTCTTTTCTCCAGACCAACAAACAGAGCAGCTTTGAGCAGCTTTGTGGACTCAAAGGATCTGCCTCCCCCTCTCTTCTCTCTCTCTTCTCTCTCTCTCTCTCTCTTCTCCCCCCCTCTCTCCCCCCTCTCCCTCTCCTCAAAGAGCCGCCATTCTCTGGTGATTGGGCCGGTAAACTTCAAAGTGCTAACTCTGGTTCCTGACTGGCTGGCGGCCCAACAAAGTGCTGCTCACCCTGAGAGGTGCTCCTCTGTCAGACGGTCCGGGTCTCCGAGTGGTCCTGTCACACGGTCCGGGTCTCGGGGAGAGGAGGCACCCAGATTGAAGCCCCCATTTGCGCGACGAGATCTATATATTTTTATTTTTATTTTTTTTTTCAACTCCAAACATCTCCATATTGATCTCCATTAGTTTTTATTCCGTTTGAAGGACCACCCGGCGCCATGGCGGCGGTGGCGGTGCTGCGGAACGAGACCCTCCACGCGTTCCTCCAGGTGGGTGAAGTTTGGTGACTTTGGTGAGAGGATGATGAACATGATGGCGCGGTGGGAGGATGAGGATGAGGGGATGCGGACAGTCCTGTTTCGCCTAGTTTTGATGGACTGCTAATCACATACATAGAATGCTCGCCGTGCCTCTGGTTAGAATACTTATGTTACTTATGACACTTATCATGCTTACTTCGTTTTTACTTCGTGGACGGACGTTCTGCTTTAAAGTGGAGGTGATGGAGTAGTCCTATTTATCGACTATTCCAAAGTTTTCCGCTGAAGTCTATCTTTAATTATAGACCTGTATCTTTATTTCGATGCCCTGACACATCAGATGAGGCTTTTGAACTTGACCAGAAGTGTAGAATATTAATGGTGAATGTTTGGTTTGTTCAGGACCGGACTCCCAACTCCTCTCCGGAAAACTGTAAGCACTCTCCGCTGGCCCTGCTGGCCGCCACGTGTAACCGGATCGGGCATCACCACCACGGATCGAGCCCCGCCGACTTCCTCCCGGTGCCTTATGACCCCACGCTGAGTTCTCCGTCGCGTTTGTTTCACCCGTGGAGCAGCGAGGGGTCCCACCAGAGCGCTCTCCCCAGCAACTCCACTTTCGGACTACCTTCCAAGCCCCAGCTGTCCGCGCACATCCAGGGCTCCTTCGGCTCCCACCACCACGAGCTGCCCCTCACCCCTCCGGCGGATCCCTCGTATCCCTATGACTTTTCCCCGGTCAAGATGCTGCCTTGCTCCATGCAGTCCTTGCAGTCCACCTGCCCCCCCACGTACGTCCCCGCCGTCACTTACGCGGCTCCAACTCCCATTGCGCCCGCGATGCCCACCTTCGTCACGGGACCCTCCGGCCTCATGCACCAACAGCAGCGGCAGCTGTCCCCCAACCCCGGGGAGGACATCCCGTGGTGGAGCCTCCAGCAGGGGAACCACGTGGGCCACCCGTCGTCTCTCGGCCACCACCGGTTCCAGCTGCAGCGGGGCTTGGTGCTCGGACATACGGACTTTGCGCAGTACCAGACGCAGATCGCCGCGTTGCTGCACACCAAGTCTCCCCTGGCGTCCGCACGGCGGTGCAGAAGGTGCAGGTGTCCGAACTGCCAGTCGTCGACCGCCAACGACGAGCCCGGCAAGAAGAAACAGCACATATGTCACATCCCGGGCTGCGGGAAGGTTTACGGCAAAACGTCGCACCTGAAGGCGCACCTGAGGTGGCACTCGGGGGAGCGGCCGTTTGTGTGTAACTGGCTCTTCTGTGGCAAGAGCTTCACCAGGTCGGACGAGCTGCAGAGACACCTGAGGACTCACACGGGGGAGAAGCGCTTCGTGTGCCCGGACTGTTGCAAGAGGTTCATGCGGAGCGACCACTTGGCAAAGCACGTGAAAACCCACCAGAACAAGAAGAGCAAGTGCCACGAAAAGACGGGCCTCGACCACCGCGTGAAGCGGGAAGACCCCCGGAGTATGTTGTAACACTTTGCGTAGAGTTCATTAGTGCAATACAGGTTCTATATTAGTAAGGTCAGCTGTTCCTCACCCTTCCTAGAGTATTTGGTTTGTTTCTTATACTGATACTAGTTGTTTTTATCTCAAACATCGCGGGTCTCCCGGTTCTTCCGCTGGTGGGCCTACTTTTGTTTCTGTATATAGTCCCATCAAAATATTTTGGGATTCACATCCCAAAAAAACTTCTAAAATAATTCATGAGTTCATGAGTTTGGATTCACTGTCTATATCATATCCAGCGAGGCAAGTGTGCAGCTTGTAGTTTGGACCATTGTCTTCGGTGGAAGATCTCACGCTATTGTAAATTCTATTTAATAGCTTTTGTTGAATGAAAGTGTCCGTTGTTTGCTCCATTATGGGGCGCTCCTAGCATGCTCTTGGAAAGATCTGCTATTGTTGAAATGACCCAAATACTGTGTGAGAATAAAGATTATAACGTTTTCCTCATCGCACAATAATTTTGTTTCCATGACTGCCGGAAGCGGCTGTAACTTTGAAATGTCGGACGTTTGTTCCATGAGGAAAGTTTCTTGGACAGTTCGGTGGATGACCTGCGGTCACTGACTGGTCTAGAACACACTAAACCCTTTAGTGGTCCGAATCACGCAACTTTTTACTGGATTGTGAATCTGGGGGAATTTGAGAACACACAATTTCAAAATCAGTGTGTTTCTTGGAAGTTGTAAAAAAAAAAAAAAAAAAGGTTTTATGTTGGGGACCTTGGTGTGTAGAAGTTATTCAGTTAACTTATAACCTTTGATAATAGTGTATTATCTTGCTGTGCTGAAAAATATTTACATTTAGTCACAGCGGACGTTTTTTCACAGCAGATGTTTTTATGGAAATGATTTCTGAATTATGACACCATACAAATATAAAGTACAAAATCAAAACAAAAAAAACAGTTACAATTTCTGAATAGTATTGGGAATCTATGCTTAGAAGATTATTATATAAAAATGCTTCCACAGATGATACAACTATTTGACACTCCCAGTTAGAATAATGCCCAGCACAGCTCTCAGCAGGCATAACTACATGGGCTCAACACATCCTAAACGTAAAGAAAGAGACATTTTATATTTCAGTGTAAAAAGAAGTACCATTTGTGACATTTTGTATTTTAGTGTAAAAAGCAAACCTGGATTTACCTGAGAGGAATTCTTTAGCGGTCAGCGACTGAACCACTGAGCTGTGAGATGGACCTGTGATGCTCGTTCTATCTGAACGTAAGACCCTGCACTGACCAGTTGAATACATCGATGTTCGCCTGATAATTCAGATCATTTGGTCAACCAACAGGCAGTCTGTCGAGTGTTAAAATACCTCTTTAAGGAGGCTCAGCGAGACAATCTGGTGTATAACAAGGCTACTTATATGGTAAATATTCTAGATTTTATTATGCTAATATATTGAAACGGTCGTTTTGTTTAGGGACTATTAATGCAATAACAACTGGAAATATGGAGGAATAATCGTACATTTTGTGATAACACCGCCCGACCACATCTGGCCGTGTGTCATTGTTGCAATGCAATGGATTGCAAGTCTTGCATGTTTCATTGTGGTTCACTTTATTTCACTTTTCATCACTTTGATATGACCTCTACCTCTACCTTTGTCAGTCATAGAAGCCCCTGTGCAGTGGGCACAACACACACACACACACACACACACACACACACACACACACACACACACACACACACATTTGACGCTGATTTAACTGTCTTGAGTTGGCTTGAGGATGTATTGCAGTGTAATGTGTAGCTTTTGGTCATCTTTAACTCCTTGTTGTTTTCTAGCTGTTTGTCCAACAATGAACAATGAAAGATGAAATGAAAAGAATGAAATGAAAGAGCCCTTCATATTATTCTATCACCAAGGTATACCCAAGATGGAGGACAAACTGTGGACCTGGCCACCATTAGTGCTCAGTGTTGATCATTGCCTCCCATGAACTGCCTTTAGGTCCAAACCCAGCAGGGGCCTGTCTGTGTGAAGTGTGTACCTGTGTGTACCTCTAAAGACCTGCATGTCCTCAACAGTGGCCTGGTGCTCAGTCAGGTAACCACAGGTCTACGTGTGTGAAGAAAACAAAGAGGAAGTTCTCATTTAACGCCATTGACTGATTTGATTGTGAATCACGTGGTGAATTGCATCACTGTCTGGCAGTGCTACAGAAATGTCCTTTCAACTTTCGTGTTTGGTCGGCTATTGCCTTCAAAAGCTCAGTATGAGGTCATCCAGGAACTCTGCTGTACAGATGCTGTTGATCGATTCCACTCCGTTCTCACTGCGAGGTTACAACCTCAACAGCGCCCCCTATCGCAGGGTGGGCGGTGACTGCAGGATAACCTTCGAGTTTGTTTCCACACACACCGGCCCCAAACACTCCACCAATAACTCAGAGGATTGTGTATAAAATGACGGTTTGATGGATTAGATTGACAGATTTACCTTCCATGTTTTGATGTGTTTTTTTTCCAGAGATTAAAGGCGCAGATTCAGATACTGTTCTGGAGAGAAGGTTTCGCTATATAATCAAAGCATTGCATTATTTTAGACATCCAGATGTATTTTTTATTTTTGTTTACTTAATTTCAAATGGTTAATTGTAATACTTTTAATACAATAATACATGAATTGATTGTTTTTCATATTTTTATATTTGCTGTCCCTGATGATATTTTTTTTAGGATTAGAAGAAAAGAGAAGAATAGATTTAGCGGCAGGAGAAGATGTCTAAACATATGAGCCTGATGACCCAGAGACTTTCTGCATTGTTATGGTCCTTTAAATACAAGAAGACGTTTAACATGAGCCAGAGCCTTTAGTCAAATGTTACTGTCCTTAAAATAGAAGAAGACTTTTTAACCCGAACCAAAACCTTTCTTCAAATGTTATGATCCCCTAAAAGACTTTTAGACATGGAGTGTAGGCCCATACGTGACAAGTCAAACTCAAACTCAAACTCAAAGCTGAGCAGAGGCATTCTGTGGGCCAGCGGTTGGATTCAGTCTGTGAGATGGGGTCTGCAATACCTCAGATATTTGAATGATTATCTGATGTCATAATGCTTAACTGTAAATAAAAGGGTCTCATATGTAATTTTAGGCTGTACTTTTCAGAATGTGTACTGTAACCAATTAACATTCCTTGTAACATTTCACTTTTTCTAAAGCCCATATTGTAGTGTTGCATCATAGCCCTACAGTATAGTAACCACAATAATGAACAGAGATGTTTTTTTTCAGATATGCTATGTGTGCTTCATTCAAATAGTATTGGTTACCCACAGTGTCATTTTCAGAACCACCCGTCAATGGAAAACACAAGGCCTGAACCCTTTGCTTTCCCCGAACGTCATTGTGATCCAACCAGCCGTTGTAGCTGAAACAGCACAGCGGGCTGCTGAAGATCAAGACAGAGGAGACGGAGCAAACCGACCCTGATAATGTAGTCATAGTAACTAGGCTATACATTCTTCAGCTCTCCATCCCCATGTGGTCCTGAGGCTCCCCCCAGTAGGCCCGACTGGGAGGGCTGGTCTCCCAGTGTTCCCCCACCAACAACATCCACCATATACTGACTCACGCACACACCGACCCAATGAGGGTCCGCCAAATGACACACATTTTGAATGACTCATTTTGTACTTATTTTGTTCATCACCATATGAAATCATAGTCAGTAGACATCGTCGCATTAAGACATGATCTTATTGAAATCATGGAAATGAGGCAACATTCGGCATCATTTCCACGTTGCAGACTTCAGATAGGAGGCAGGGGTCACTCCTCTGATACAGACCATTCTTCTGGGTTTGGAGACGTGTGTGTTTCAGTACTGAGTAAGGATACTCTCTAAAGGGTTAGTGTTGCTTGTTCCTGCTTGCTAAAAGATGGGGCTTGTCCTCACTGTACCCACTGGAGGCAGGTTTCAGGGACTCCAACAGTGACAACACGTCCAGCCTCCAAAATAGACCGGTCAATCTCAATACATCACCAGCCCGACTCGTTATTAATCATTCATCACAGCTCCCGCTGTCACTCGCAGCCTTGGATCTGACGCTTTTCCGTGTAGGATTCTGACCCAACCCAGACTGTGGGGTTTCAAGCTCAGAGCTCAGAGCTCGGTCCAGAGTCGCCGTGCTGGGCCATGCTGACCGTTCAGTAAAGCCGCGGTAGTTGAAGTGTGATGTAGCCATGGCGATGGACTGCAGTCACATGACGGCTTGTTTAAAAATAACTGTTGTGATTGAAGGATTGAGATTTAAACGGCAGAACACAAAATGACTGATGAACGCAGTGATTTTCAATATGGTTTGGTATAGTGCAACCAATTTGCGTGACGTGCCTATCAACAATTCCTTCCATATTTTAATCATATTAATTACGTTCTTTGAGATTTAGATATATGTAGATTTTTTTTGTTATCTCATCAAAGTCATTGTATTATGACTTTATTTGTCATGAAGACATGTTTTTCCTTTGTGTAATAATTCCTTTGATTTTGAAGTCATTTACATTTTTATTTGAAAATTAAAGAATTTAGCTTTGCATAATTTAATTGGCCTTTAAGGAAAGAGTGTTGGATGTTTGGACCGTGTAAAATTGTTAAATTGGATTCCAAATTTGCCTTGTTTTAGTCAGGTAAAGGGGGAAAAAAGCCCATGATAGGATGTTTTGCTCTACATTTCTTGTTCTGCAATATTCATTTCTGAACGTATTTATTTATTAAACTTTGAAGGTGCTATGGGTAAGATTAATGAGTTATCATTTGGATGTAATTTGTTAGAAATGACACAGCCGTCCATCAGCTATGAGTGTGAGACATGCTCTGAGAGTCTCTGTCTCTGGGTGACGGCTTCAGTGTGAAACCGCTTAGACCTCCTGGCTCAGGTCTGACCAATCGGGGCATCTCGTCCCTGATTGGCTCAGGGAATCCATCCTGACTGTCAATCGGGCAAGATGTGGTGTCAACACTCCTGGGGAGGGAGGAAGCAGAGAGGGAGGGGAGTTTTTTTTAGTTTGTTTAGTTTAAAAATCTTGCTGTCTTCTGCTCTCTCTCTCTCTCTCTCTCTCTCTCTCTCTCTCTCTCTCTCTCTCTCCCTCTCCCTATGCCCCCCCCCCCCCTCTCGCTCCCTCCCTCATCTTTCAGGTCACTTCTACTTAATCTAATCCCAGATTATGGTGATGTTGGAATGTGAATGTGACCGAAGTCTGG
>OMKI01006166.1:31575-49943 GCA_900302315.1 Phycis blennoides
CCACAGGGGGAGGGGGGGGGGGGGGCACAGGAGGATGAGGACCCACACACTGCCACAACTTCATAGCATCCCACCCCTCCAAACCAACTTATTTACCCCAGCGCACCTGCACTCTCTATAACACTTTGGGAGCACCAAATACTCAAAAATGCAGAAAAAAGTGCAACTTCAATATGAAACTATTGATTTCCAATGCCAGTGATCAATAATCATCATAATCTTCTCCAGGTATTAATCATTGCAAATTAATACAAATAAAAAAAAAAACTGTGTCAGTGTCTGAAACACTGATATGATCTCTCCTGTATGCAACACATTTCTCAAAATGAGAGTACGGTGTGTCTATGTAATGGGTTGAATTGGGAAAAACAATAAAATAACTACTGGTGGAAGCACATTTTTTACTAGATTAAATGATTTTAGTTTTTTCTTTCCGATTTGGCGCCCATGGTGATCTGAGCCTTGTTACCTGAGCGCCCTCACCAGTCTGTCCTGGTGAGCATTCAGAGCTTTCTTAATACATCCTTGTTCTGGAGAGGTTTGTTTGGGGTGGTTTTCTACCCCAAAAAACACTTTTGAACACAATATTGAATACCAAATTTCTCCAATACAACTTTACCGCGTCATGTTATCAAAAGCAACCAGTATTGATATTCATACTGCAGTGTAAGGAAACACTGGCTTGTAGCACCGCGATGGAGAACACTACAAGAGAAGGTAATAATTGCAGGTCTACAAGATGACCTTGATAGAAAGGCATTTGGCTGACTTGGTCTTCAATAGTCAAATCTCCATGTTAAAAAGCGATGCATGTCTAACAGCAGGGCCTTCCATTGGGAAGACGTGGATGCTGCATTAGTGATACTACAGCATTGCTCGGCTTCTGCAAGGAAAAGCCTATAAGCTATATAATGTTTTTATAATGACGGGCTGGCGGTTTGACTTCTGTGCGCAATTTGCTTCGTTATGTTTTGCTTTCAATGAATGTCCTTATTGTTTGTTTGAGAACCCCTTTGTGTAGTGGCAGTGGCAAAATACAATCGTTTTCTTTTCCAAGTAGAGCACATTCTAGACTAAGCTTAGAATACACAAAGTCAGGAAAAAAAAAAAAACATCAAAAAGTTTGGCAGCATTTTGAACCCATTAAGATGATTAACAGCGTCTTCCCCCTGCTAGACTGGGCACGCAGGCTTGGCGAGGCGTAGCTTGGCGAGGCGTAGCTTGGCGTGGCGTAGCTTTGCGTCGAGCCGTAAGGAAAGCTCCCACTCTAATCAATGAGAGCTGCTGTACTGAGCCCGTCTGATGTGCAGCCGACACGCAGCTAAATGCTAAAATAGACTTGAGGCTATTTTTACACGTGTCCCACGATGGATACACTGTGCGTTTTTGAAGAAGGTACATATGTTGACACTGTTCAGATTTCCATTCCTGCATACAATTACATTGTCGTCACAGTGTACAGAGATCATCTCACATGATGTCATATCGCCCAGCCCTACCATCAAACCTCCAGGACTTCATCTACATGCGTGTCGACTTGGTGAGGTCGACCAAATTGTGCAACCCTTTTTTTGTACAGGAGCACACGTCGCGTTATTGGATGTCGCATACGATGACATTTCCCATCCTACGGCACATAATTCCGGTCACAGTCTGGTGGGCTGCATCCTCATGATGGCTCTGTACGGATGCTTACCCGAAGATGGCGCCTATCCTCATGACGTTGCTGTTGTGGAGCACATAGTCTGAAAGCAGCGCCAGGGCCGGGTCGCACTCGTTCCTCACGCCAGAGTTGACGATGCCACAGGCCAGCAGGGCCCCTGACTGCACAGGGACACAGGCATGAACAGGCTTAAAGGCCTTGGGAGGACAGCTCATGACTTGGACAGCTCATCACGTGGTACAGAGCGCACAACCCCCGACTGCATCCCAGTGGCGTGTAGCGGTGGGAATTATTTTGCATAACCGGATGATATTCTTTTTCTCAAGGAATGACTATTATTAAAATGAGTTTACTGTGAAAATATGCACATTACCCTTGAAAAGGCTTTGAAATAATGCATAGCAAAATAAAATTACAAGCGTGCGTGTACATTATATATATATGCATACCAAACATTTTCAGTAATAAATCCTAAGAGGTCACAACAAGTATTTTTAAAGTGAACCATCATCCCAGTCATACTTTAGGTGTCCTAGAGCCTCCTACCTTGATGTAGTCCTCAGAGGAGTAGAGGTACTTGTCGATCTGGGTGAGACCGCCATCCACGTCCCACAGCAGGATCATACCCAGGGAGGCTGCAGCACTCAACATGCCTGAGAACAAACACACAGCACTTACCATCATTAATTACCTGAGTTTGTTTCTGGCAATGGGCCACTAAGCAGCATTACCGCCATTGGAGCAATAAAAACAAATACATTGTTTTCAAACTCAAAGTTTGCTTAATAAGGCACTAGATCGCTTGCTGCAATGACACGACTCAAATAACCCAGAGGATCAAATCATATTCGTGGCAATCTCTACCCTGATCCCCTACTCTGGAGTGTTGTAGTCATAATTTGCATAACTTTCCCATCCGTAGCGAGACAAACTACCCCGTCCCCATCCACCACTAAAGCACGTGTTGGCAAACAGGGCAAGTGAAGTCCAGCCAGCGCGTGCCTCACCGTGGTCCTTGTTCTTGTACAACCACTTGTTGCCGTCATCCGTGAGCAGCTTGTCCTGGCCGAAGGCGGCGTTGACGAAGCCGTTGACGAAGGAAGAGGCCAGGTTCATACGGGCCGAGTCCACCTGGGAGCCACTGCCACCAAACCCTGTGACACACACACACACACACACACACGCGAGTCCTCAATACTCCAATTTATTCCTATATTTAGGTATTTGAATTGTTAGGCCATTGCACATCCTTCAAAAAGTGAAGGAAATTCATGACATGGCTTCTGGGCTTTGCAGTGCGTCGCAGTAAACTACAGATCAAACTTTGTCACCAGCTACACTGCGAGGTAGAGGAAAGAAATGTGATGACCATAACACTAAATCACCAAGTCACCGTTCACTTGCACGCGGTCCGTAATGCAGTGCGTAATCACGCGGAGTGGTCCTACACACCTAGCAATAGACACCCATAAGCTCTACTCACGGTTATTTTCTAGGTGGGTTTTGTAGATGTCGTCTGGGACTTTGGGCTCCATAATGTCCAACTGCGTGGGGGGAGGAAAAGGTGAGAGAATACATTCCTTAATGTGTCACAGCTAGAAATACACTGCAGCCCAGCCGCCATCCCCTCATCCGTCTTGCTCTGACTCATGCCCCATCACTCTTCCCAGTGCTGTATGCATCTTTCATCGTGGGTCCCACCCCATCGGCAGGCTCATGAGGAACTGTTCCTCTGAAATGTGTCATGACTGATCAGCTGCTGATCACTGGTGTGTGTTGCAAGTAGGCCTGTCATCGATGAGCCTTATTTTGTAACTGTTATGCAAGCTGAATGCCACACCAAGCCCTTGTTCATATTAGTGTAATTAGAACCTGACTAGTACAGTGTTCCATATTTATACCAAGCAATGAATGGTTTTAATACATTGCATTATCTCCAACATGTTTTTCTTGGTTGACCTTCATTCATTGAAACCCTATACAAACTGTTTCCCCCTACATTCTCCATCTCTGCCTCCAACAACTCCAACCTCTACTTCCCTGCAGTCTCCCTCACCTCTCTCGCCAGGGCCAGGAAGTTGCTGTTAAGCTGGACGTTGGACATGATCTCAGTCAGGTCCTCATAGTCCTCCACATCCTCGTTCAACTCCAGGAACATGCCGTGGCGACCTAGCATGAAGGCCATCTCCTTCTGTGTAACACTGCAGTATGATGGGGGGGGGGTACAGGGTAAACTCTCTCAAATGCACCACATTTAGACCAAGGCAAACGATGAAGAAATTTGCCCCCTTTTCTGAATGGTAATCGTGCCAATATTGCACAGGAATACGCATCGTGAACAGCCCTGGTGTGAGCATACGTACATGTCTTTGCAGGAGGTGAAGATGTTCTCCACCAACTCTACATCATTGAGCATCAGGGCGAGGCGCAGGGCCTCTGGGTAACGGTTAAACTTGCGGAAGATGTTCAGAGAGCATTTCAGCAGCGCAGAGTTCTCTGGCTCGGGCACGTAGCTCACACAGCTGATGAGAAGAGGACAAGAAGAATGAGAGATGGTGACCACACTTCAGCCAGAGCCCAGGTTTGTACTGCGTGTTGAAGAGGTCTTTTTCTTTGTGGTAAACGCTGAAATTTGACAAGCACAACTTGTTTCTCGAAACACTGGTATGGCTTCCCTTAACATCTCTGAAACACATTGTGCAATATTCAACCAATCACAGTCCACTACCCGGTGCTTTTCTTCGACTCTGTGGAGTCAGAGACGTGTCACTAAGCAGTAGGTAGGGGTTAGGGGCGTTGCTCAGGGACACTTACAGGAATGCTGTGCACATGGGGGATCGAACCCAGTACCTTTTGGCTGGGAGTCGAACACATAAGCCTCCACATTGTCGTGACCTTAATACCGATCAAGTGGTATGTTAATAATTTGGGGAGACAGGATTGGTGGAGTCCTGCTCGGTTACGACAGAGCTTGGAGCAACCTACTTCAAATCATCATGAAACCAAAACGGTTGTTTGTACATTGAGCAAAGTTTAAATGAAACTCCACTGCTGCTTTTATTCAATTGCTACTTTTATGTTGGAACGGGCCTCGTCCAAAACATTTCATTGTACAGTATGACTGTAAGTGATGCTGCACATTTGATAATAAAATAAATAAATATAAATAAATAACATAAATAAATAAAATAAAATAAATAAAATAATAAACAACTTGAACTTGAAATTGCACTGCTGCACTAGCGCTGTTCAAAAGCATGCCAAGAAAAAAACGCACGGTATTGTGCACAACGGATCACCAGAAAGGTAACAAAAAGAAGACATAACTGGCCCTTATTACCAGCCTGCTGTTGGTAGGTAGCGCTCTGTGGTGCACGTGTGCGTTGTGGAGACGGTGACACAAAGCGCTGTGCGGGCCTCTCAGAACACGTACCTGGTGAGGTAGAGGCAGACCTTGGCGTAGGCGTTGTCGTCGATGTAGTTCTCCAGCATGTCCAGCCGCTCCACCTCCATCAGCAGGTCACAGGCCTCGTGCTCCGCGTTGTGCGCCATGTTGTAGGGCACGATCTCCTTCACCAGCTTCAGCAGCGTCTCCTGCTTGGTCCGGTCGCTCTCCTCCACCTCCTGCCACTCCTTGGCCACCTCTCCAGCCAAGTGCCTGGGAGGACAACGTGGACGAGCCCAGAAACGTCAGCCGCCGGGAGGCAGGGAAATGCCTTCCAGCACATAGCGGTTTTAATAATGACCGCCAGCCAGGAACGGCCCACTTCAAAACAGAAAGTCAAATGTATAGCAGCATAGTGCTCATGTTATTAAACCAATTACTTCTTCGTAGCAGTTGATGTATTTTGAAGTTCAATTCATTTTTAAAGTTAGAAACGTGTTGTATATTCAACAGGCATCATGGTTCGAATTACAGCCACGCAGCAAGGCTCATCAAAGAACAAGTAGGCAAACTGCATATCAGACAGAACTGTGGGCTGCACGATGTCATACATGCCAACATTACGTATCACCAGCGGCTCAGCTTCACGTTTGTGTTTGTACACAAACACCGTGTACCCCGGTGAAGTTTCAACAAGGTATGAAAAGAACTCGACACCACCAAAGCCTGTCTCAAAGGTTTGTCTTTTGGACCCGAGTTTATGGATTTAAAACAATGATGGGCCTTCCTTTGTGAGCAGAACTTTGATCTGTTACTCCAAGGCTACGTTACTCCACCCACCTGACGTATTGATGTCCCCACATCGCTGTTACTCTACCCACCTGACGTATTGATGTCCCCACATCGCTGTTACTCCACCCACCTGACGTATTAATGTCCCCACATCGCTGTTACTCCACCCACCTGACATATTCATGTCCCCACAAGGCTACATTACTCCACCCACCGGACATATTCATGTCCCCACAAGGCTACATTACTCCACCCACCGGACATATTCATGTCCCCACAAGGCTGCGTTACTCCACCCACCTGACATATTCATGTCCCCACGAGGCTGCGTTACTCCACCCACCTGACATATTCATGTCCCCACGAGGCTGCGTTACTCCACCCACCTGACATATTCATGTCCCCACGAGGCTGTGTTACTCCACCCACCTGACATATTCATGTCCCCACGAGGCCAGCTCCTCCTGGGAGCCCAGCAGGCGGTACTTCAGACACTCCCTCTCGCCACTCATGGTCATGGCCAGCACTGACACAACATCAGCACAGAAATGCTGGAAACACAGAAGCAGCAAAAGGCTCGTTAAAAACATGATCAATTCTGCTATAGATGACATACTGTACCAATGCTGCTCACAAACGTTTTAAATACTTCATATTGAAACAACACTCAAGTTACTACCAAGCCCCATGTTCCCCCTGCATTCTGTATGAACACACGTCACTATGAGGTCACACTGTCGCCACCCCGGACTGCTGGGGACGAAACGACACAATGTCCACTCAGTTACTTCAAAGGACCCACCGTACTCACAGATGTGTCCTTATGAACAACACACGGCTACTTTGTTGATACACTGGGAAGCAAACATTTAACTCCATCCTTTGCAGCATCGTCGGCTTTAGGTCAAACCACGGAGGTAAACAACAATGAATGTGTTCGTCCCAGGTGTTTTTAACCCTGCGTAACACTGACACAACATGAGGGTACTGCAGGTGGCGGGTGGGATTTTATTCTTGAAATAGACAAATTTAGAAACTACAAATAACCATTTTGTAAATATTGTTTGAAAATATAGTATTATGGGTGACCTAGGACTGCGAATACAAACATTAATCAAATCTACTGCTTCTACTTGACAATACGTCTGATGAGAATGATCAGTGGAGATGAAGTGGAGAAATGATTGGTTGGTGACTGTTGGTGTGTGTGTGTACAAGATGAAGATTCAGGCACATACCATTATAAATACTTTTACTAGACCAGAACAAAAAACAACTAAAGTGCGCCAGTGTTCTACAGCTCCTACCTTGTTCTCCCCAGTAGGCATAGCCTCGTAGATATCCTTGAGCTTGGCATAGTGTGGGCGCAGGAACTTGAGGGGCTTGGGCACCGAAGTCATAGAGGTGGTGGAGGAGCGGATCTGTCTGCGGAGCTCCTCCAGGGCAGCATGGTGTAGAGCTGTGTCCTTATCCTGTCCATGTGTGAGAATGGCAGGTGAGTATATTCACATCTTATTTTCAACGCACTGAAATGCAATGCTGCCAATCTGACTCCACCACGTAAAGCAAGTGACTGTGTGTGGGATGATTACTTTTTCAGCAAGACACTTGTTTGTTTATTTAACTTGAGTGTATGAAATACGTACCCCCAACCTTTCGACCATCAGTTCCAAATCCTCTTGCAGCTGTTTGTCTTCCTCAGACTGTAGAAACAGCATTCAAGGAAAGGATAAATACATACAGGATAGAAGATACAAGCTAGGTTATACATCTATACACGTATTGTAATCATGTAAATGGGTCAATTAATTGAAAATGTATCATTGGATGCGTTTATGCGAGGCAAGCCCATTGTTTCAGGGGGATGTTGGCAATAGTAAACAGTTCCCAGCTACACATTAGTAGTTGGTGTGCATATCAATTAGCGCACCAGTCATCGGCTAGCGAGCTAACTAGCGCTACTGTAAGCTAACGTAAGGACGTCAGTGTAAATGAATTAAAAATACAACACGCAGTATTTAGGCAGTTAGAAAAAAGACTACAACGAGACAATACAGTGGCCACAAATCCACGGTGAATAGAAAATCGCAAAAATGACAATGTAATAAAAATGATCTCGGCCTACTCGACCATGTTGTCAAAGCAGCAGTGACTCAGGCAAAACGTACCACTTGCTCTACAACAGATATCGGCATGAGAAAACATTCAATATTTACCAATTCTTTTTCTTCTTTCTTATCCTTATCCTTCCCAGCGGGCTTCTCCCCCTTCTCCTTTTCCTTCTCCTCGGTCTTTTCGGGCTGTTTTTTCTCTTTGTTTTTTGCCTCCTCCATAGCTGCAATTTTGTGAACTGTCGGCTAGTAAAAGAACTATGGAGGACTGGAAGTAAACGACTTCTTCACTGCCGCGATCAATGACATAAAGTCTCACTACTGCCACCTAGCGGGATCGAGGAATTGTTATTTTGAGTGTTATTCGTATTGGGAAATAGTCACATGATCATATGGGACGAAATCACATGCCTTTGTTTTACTTTCGAGTTCGCCCATAGGTTCAACATGGCGTTGCAAATTGGGACTTTCATTTGTAAAGTTGCCGCCATCATCTTAATATCTGTTGCTTCTGAAGGACAACGACTCAAAGGATTTAGAACATTGAACCGATTGCAAAGTACCAGCAACGAGACGGTGTTTGAGGATCAGTGGTTCATTCAGAAACTAGACCACTTCAATGGTGCCGACAGCCGGACGTGGAAGCAGGTGAGTGCAGCTGTCAGTTGTCTGTCAACCCCATCTAGTACTAAAGCGTCGCAATGGCAATATGAGGGTGAAAAAAATACTTTGTCTATAATTGTTACACTATTCACAAATGTATCATTTGCTTGGTTATCCAACTCAATTAATTAGTTATCATTCACACTTAATATTTTAAGTATATCCTTTATGGTTACTAACGTTGTCTACGTAACATTTAGTTATATATTGGTTGTTGTCAGTTTTTGTTGTTGATACAGTCTATAGGTTCTAAAGGTTGATGCCAATTTGCATCGTCATGCCAGTCATGCCAGCACGTCGTAGGGTTAGTTGGCCTATAGCAGGGGTCATCAACTACATTTGTCCGAGGGCCAGAACTTTTCTCGGCAGACATTGTGAGGGCCAGATGCTTTCGTAAAACAAAATATTTTTTTTATATTTATATATATATAGCCTTTGTCAGTGTTAACAGACTCACATTACATGTACGGCAGCAAGCCACTACGGGGCGAAAACGATATTTTAGCAATAGTTTTTCCTCTTCACTATGCTATTCCTGAAATATTCTGGGGGCCTGATGTAAAAAGTTCTAATATTTGTATTTCATGATGTGCTCTGAGCCTTTAGTATGCAGCATGTGTGCATGTACATAAATGAGACTAGATACAAGAGAATATACTAGATACGAAAGTCTAAGTAAGAAAATTTGATGTTGACTTGTCTAACTTTGCATGCATGTCCATGGTAATTTGGAAGAAGTTTAGATTTTTACAGTATTTTAAAGGTACAGTATTTTAACCCTAACCCATAGCCGACCAACCCTTTGTGGTTTTGTCCTAGAGGTACTTTGTGAATGACAAGTTCTACAGGCGTGACGGGCCTGTGTTCCTGATGATCGGTGGAGAAGGCCCGGCCAACCCAGCATGGATGGAGAATGGCACCTGGCTGATCTACGCCCAGAAGATGGGTGCTTTGTGTTTGATGCTGGAGCACCGCTTCTATGGACAGAGTCACCCCACCGCGTATGTACCACAGCGTTCTTTTACTTCATGGTCAAACAGTCTTTACACTAAAACCAGTTAAGCACATCAGAAAAGGGTGGAAGAGATACACATTGAGGCAGCCAGAAGCTGTCTAACATTGAAATTGGTTCATACAGATGAAGGTTCAGTCAACATTCTTACAGCATTACACTCACCAACAGCTGTTGAATGGCTATGCCATTTCAAATAGATTACACTCAAA
The DNA here is from genome assembly GCA_900302315.1 of Phycis blennoides. Taxonomy (NCBI): domain Eukaryota; kingdom Metazoa; phylum Chordata; class Actinopteri; order Gadiformes; family Phycidae; genus Phycis; species Phycis blennoides. Next base: position 41,414 of record OMKI01006166.1, read on the forward strand.
TAATCTTAAATCTTACCTACAGCACCTTTAACTTTGGCCAGACAAACAAGCACCACTACATTTATAGCTGTCATTGATTAGCTTGTTTGATCTTAGCTTCAATATGCAAGTTGCTGTTACAACAGTTTGTCACCTTTTTAATGAAAATTGTGTTTCTTTTTGGAATGTATTTTGCCAAGTTCTAAACGTTATGTTCCTCATACGTTTACACTCACCACTAGATGTCGCCACTGCACTGCTGTCAAAGTGAACGATGAGGAGACCATAAACCCGTACATGTCTGATGAATACAAAGGATGGATGGATAGAGTCAACCCCTTCGTTCCTCGTTGTCTCCCTCTTAGGGACCTGAGCACAGAGAACCTGCGCTTCCTCAGCAGTCGCCAGGCCCTGGCTGACCTGGCCCAATTCCGCACCGCCATGGGCGAGGGCCGGGGCCTCGCCGCCAGCCGCTGGGTGGCGTTTGGCGGCTCGTACCCGGGCTCACTGGCCGCCTGGTTCCGGCTGAAGTATCCTCACCTTGTTCATGCCTCTGTGGCCACCAGTGCACCCATGCAGGCCACCGTTAACTTCCCAGGTAGGACTCAGGAGTGTGGGCCACCGTTAACTTCCCAGGGAGGACTCAGGAGTGTGGGCCACCGTTAACTTCCCAGGTAGGACTCAGGAGTGTGGCGGTCCCATGGGAGCCATTGCAAGCAGCAGCATGACGGGGCCACTTTAGGACAAAATATAATCTCAAACCACCATACTCAAAACGGTTGATTCATGAATGCTGTAGATTTTGCAGCAAGGTGTGTTTATTGGAATTGCAAAATGATGTGCAAGGGAAAATATTAAGTGTTTTAGCCTATTACAGTCATATCTGTAATGATAAACCACACAAATAGAGCACAACAATAAGTGCAAAATTAGTCTGTTTAAATTTGACATGATATCCACACAATATATTATTTGTCCTTAAAACATAACATAAGATTTGCTAGTGTTGTGCCTATTTATGTTAATACTGTTGCTACATGTGTGTTTTAACAATTAACCATACCTCCAAGAAAAGGCTCACCTTTTGTTCAACATATATATAGAGGTTAAGGACTCATTATTTATCATTGAACGACAGCATATTGAAACATTTACTATTGGAAGATTTGGAAAAATGTAACACATTTTACAATCTGGCACAGGCATATTCTGGTAATTTAGTGTTTATAAAAAAAACATTGAAATGCAGCCACATTAAAACTGATATGTATTAAACATTATTTTAATGTTTTTGTGAGGAAACCAAAATTAAACTAGCATTCTTCTTCCAGAAGCTGTTGTTAGTTGTTAGAGCCAGAGGCTAAAGTCTCAGACAAATCAAATCTTTAAGGGAGCTTCCTGCTTGCTTGTCGGTATTTTGGTTGATGTTGTGTTTGGCTTCAGACTAATTTTTCCCCCGGAAGTCCACAGACTGGAATGGAAGCCAAACAGCCTTTCATCATCACGGATATCTCATGCTGCCTCTACATGTCCCTACATGTCCCTATGGCTACAATGAAATCTTTTCACACTCACAGTTTACTCAGTCCCATTGAGGCTTTCATTAGCTAGTGCTTGTTTGAGACATTACTTGGAAGAGTTGCTCAATATCTGGATCCAGAAGATGAGGCATTGATGTTGCTTGGAATTGGCATGTAGCCCTGACTTATCTTACTTGTATACCTGTCTTACCCATCTGGTTGTCTACCCACCAGTTCTCAGCTGGTCCCTCGACTTGTCTGCAGCAGCTAATCAGAATTAGAATCACAATCAGAAACAGTTTTATTGCCAGGAAGGATTTTACACCAACGAGGAATTTGTTTTGATGTAGAAGGTGCATAAACAAACCAATCCAAACAGGCTGCCATCCAACACCCTTAGCAGGGTAGGATATTTTTTCATCAGTCTAGGTCTAATCACGTCTTTTTGTTTGTTTTGCAGAGTATTTGGAGGTTGTGTGGCGGTCACTGGCCTCTGAGACCCCGGAGTGCCCACTGTTGGTGAAGAAGGCCTCAGACACACTTATTGAGCGGCTCAAAGACCCCAAGACATTTGACGCCATCACCAAAGACTTTAAGTACAGTGATTTTATGATTCATTGAACAAAGCATACACGTACACACCTAAGTTTGCTGGGGCACATTAAGGGGACATGCGGTTAATGTCCCTTTATGGATGGCTTAGGACTGGACCAGGTGCTGCTTGGGTAAACATACTGTGTAATAATCGCAGATGTCACAGCCACATTAAGAAGGAATAAAAGTGTGAAAGAACTCATTATGAATAGGTAACTTGTAACAATCCGTAACGTAACGAACCACATCACAGTAATGGATCCACAATTGAAAGCAATTGGACTATTTAAGGTTTGGCATATACTGTGTTACCAGTAACTACTACCAGTAGTGCCAATCGCTGCTACCGGTAAAGTCCATAATAGTCCAGTGGTCCCGAGGGCTACATAGTTTCAATGGTCTGTCCCCTGTTGGCACTGGCAGGGTGCTTCTTGGCCTTGCCCCAGAGTCATGGAATACTGAACCACCCACCCAACCGAATGTCAGTGAGATCAACAGTCCTACACATTTTCAGTTTGGTCCTTTATTTATATCACTTTGGTCCTTTATTTATATCATTTTGGTCCTTTATTTGTATCAACCCTGTGACTAATTTATTCTTAACAAAGCTACTAACATGTATGTCATGTGTTCCATTATGACACTGGTCACTGGGGTTTTTGCTCAATCCTGGTATTATTCGGGTCGTTAAATCCTACAGTCAGATTACAGAGTGAGAACGCTAAATTCATTTTTTGTGGTCAGGTCAAGCTCGCAGCTGGTGATGTCATGGCCAAATACTTGTGCCCAGGCACTGTGTCTGCACTGAGCAGACCACATTTGGCGTCTTTCGCCTTGCACCTCGTACACAGTAAAGCGGAAGCCTGCGCGTCACCATGCAGACAGAGACAGGCCACGTCCTGGCCTCCCAAACCACAGTGTCTCAGACAGGGCACACTTTTTGTATCACCATATTGCCAGCACACACACACACACACATACACACACACACACACACACACACACACACACACATACACACACACACATGCACGCACGCACGCACGCACACACATACAGACACGCACACGCACACACACAAGCAGCGCAAGGACGGGTCTCCTCTTAAATCATTACATGACATCATATTACCAGTTAGACCAGTTATTCACAGGGGGAGAGGCTGGCAGGAACACAGGCACTCCTTCTAATCCCAGTCCACTTGTCTAACAGTCCTAATCATCTTGGTGTGTATTGAACATAGGTTGGTGTCCTAAAATAAGTATGTTTTCTCCTGATTTGCAGCTGGTCATGTAACTTTAGATTCCACTTTAAGAGATTACACAGAATGGATAATATCCTCCATAGGCTAGCTTTTGTCATAAAGAACCGAATGGAAGGGGTAAAGAATCTTGTATACACAGATAAAATCTCCATATGTTTGTCCGGCATTTACAGTGTTTATTTGTACACCTCCCTCACATCCCTTATCCCGTCTCGCCGTATCCTGTTCTGCTATTCGTGTAACTTTCCCTTTTCTCCGTCTGGGCTCTGTCCTCCACCCACCCACTCCCTCCCTGCCTGCCTATTCTTTGACGTCCACTGTCCCTTTTGTTGTTTTCTCCTATTTCCATGTCTGCCCTGTACCCTCTTATTGTTTCCCGTCTGCCATATTCCTTCAACCAATGCCTGCGTCGCTGTTCCTTCCTCCCCGCAGCCTGTGTTCCACACTGCAGCTCAAGTCTGACATGGACTCGGCCTACTTCCTGGAGACGCTGGCGGGCAACTTCATGGATGTGGTGCAGTACAACCAAGACAACAGGGAGTTTGAGGTGGGCATGGTGCTGGCACCAGGTGCAGTACAACCAGGACAACAGGGCGTTTGAGGTGGGCATGGTGCTGGCACCAGGTGCTCCACCCTTTGATGGGGGGCAAATTCCCTTTCATTAAGCCAATGTTATTGTTGAGACCCTTTGCTATTCTATTGTATTTTAGGAAAAGGGGCGTTTGGCTTGTTTGCATGCACATAGAGTTCACAGACTAGGTATATGGAATACAGTGCAGACATGCAGTCATTTGCTGCATCTTACTGATGCCTGTCACCAGCCACTGACGAACATGAGCTGAACATATCGGCTGAACATACTATATTCATATATATATATATACACACACACACGCATATACATACATACAACACCCCTCTCTTGCATGATATGAGAGGAATGATGCATTCACTAAGTAGGGACATGGGTAGCTCAGGTAGAATGTTTGAAGCAGATAGAGCCACCATTGTACTCTGGTGAGAGGCAAAGAGAGGGGAGGGCTGTGCTGGTCTGTAGCCTTCTATGTGAATAGTGTCCCCCCATATGTGTCTGTATAGGGAGAGTGGATCATGAATGAGTCGGATAGCTCTAAAACAGATGAGACACATTCTTTAGGAAGATTTTACTCCATCAACTTGTCCGACTGTGCTTACCCCCCTTTTGTCATCGAAGGGAATTTAGTATCGGTAGCGTTATCCACAAGTATCCATCACCCTCCCACTTCTCTTTATCCAAGCCCCTTTCTACAGAGCCCCTCACCACACCCCGTGCCCCTGTTGCCTCCAGGATACGTGAGTCCAATTACCAATGAGCCCATGTGAAATGGCAACAAAAGCCTCTTTGGTCTCTCTGGTTTCCTGCCGCCCCCTCCAGCACTATAAAGTGGCTTATAAAGGAACCCAAGAGGAGATGGTTCAGGGCCACATAGCCTGGGGTGCTAGCAGGTGACGTAGCGCTTGCAAGCTAACTCTGTAGGGCCAGAGGCACCAGGTTGGGGGCTGATGGGTGGGTGCACCCACTAGCTTTTACATACCACAGATTGAGTCTCTACATTCTTCTGTCCTCGTATTGTGAGACCATCGTGGTCTCACAAGTTCCTGCTGTTACTCACCCGCAGATCATTCTGGTCTCGAGCCGGTTGAAAACCGTCCAAAAACGACAAAAAATGCTGGGACCAACGTGCTCGGGGGAGGGAGTTTCAGTTAACGACGAAGAAGGAACGTCTCAGGAGGCTACTTCAATCCACACGAAATTATGAAATATAACAATTACATTCTAGTTCCACTTGCTGGGAACCAGCAAGACATTTTATGTGGATGGTAGGGAGCAGAGCAGAGGGGTCGTTTAACAGTTTAATGGGGCTTTTGTTTCACTAGTGTGGGAAAACTAAAATAAACCACTGCCAAATGCTCCGAGAATGCATTTCCAACAAATAAGTAGTGTAAAAAGCTGTTCTACCTTAGAGTGGTCCACTGTGATTATGATGTGGTGCAGAAGGAGGCCATTGTGCAGTTTATTTGCGATCAGGGGCCATGTGAAACATGATGCTCTTGGGTAGTAGTTACCTTCCACAATCTTGCGCATGATGGAGTATTGCAAGTGATAAACCTTGATCAAAATGGACTGATATATCCATACATGATGTGCAGCTATATTTCTACATCATGTATACATGACATTCCCATTGAAGGTGCAGATTTTTTTTTTAAATCCTCCTTATTACCCAGCCCAATATTTTACCATCTCATGAAATGGTGTGGTTTGCTATCCATAGAGTTCACCAAAAATGCACATGCACGATCACGTGTGGCAACATGGTGATGAAGTGTTTTCTCTTTGGTTGTGTGGCCGGTAGGGTGTGGTGGGCACCAACATCACCATCAAGGTGCTGTGCAGCGTGATGGCCGACACCTCTCTTGGGGACCCATACTCCCGCTACGCGGCAGTGACCAGACTCATGATGGACACCTTCTCTGTGAAGTGCTTAGACGCCACCTATGACAACTACCAGAGAGAGATGACCAATACATCATGGGCTGGGCCCGCGGCAGGAGGAGGTGGGTGTGTGTGGGTGTGTGTGTTTTGAGGGAAATGTAATATAGTGACTCACTATGAGTTCCATTTGAGTGTGTTTGACACACAGTTCTAGCAAGGGGTCACTGGGACAGGAAGTGGTATCTTCAAGGAATGGGTCATCTAAAGATAAGGTTTAAGTCAGCTGCATCTACTAGTTGAATCCATAGAGTGTATCAAAGTTTGGAACCCTATTAAGACATTTCCTTCTCGTTGCAGGAAATCTATTTAGCACAGCTCTGTAGTAGCTTCTCACTAAGCAGTGGATTCAATTAAACCCCCCCCCCAAAATAAATATTAGTTGGGTCATCTATAGCAGTTCCGTGACCGTGGAGAGCGAAGGTTGGTTTCTCACTGGATTTTTCATCTATAAAGGTTAAAAAAAAAATGTATCCGGGGTGCCCCTCACAAAAATGTGGGGAAATTTTGCGAGAGCCCTATATCCAAAATGGTCGTCAGCCAAGCTGGAAGTTAATGGCTTTTTAATGGTTTTGCCCACAGTGCTGAGTAACACGTGGTTTCTGAGACTATTTGTGTCAAGAAATTCATAAATGATGTAGATTTATTGATTTGACCTATTTTTTACCTTCAAATTCAAGATGGCCGCCAATTTTTGGCTCTTTAAATGTCAACTTTTCAAAATCGTCATGGAGCCTTAATATTAGGCTCAAATGAAAGCTCTGCTCATACTGAGTTCAGTTATGGACAGTAAAATTACAACATACACATAGGTCATCAGATGTCTGGGCTGGAACCAATGAAAGCAGGAAGACAGAGAAGATTCTTTAGCTTTCTTGAATTATTGATTTATTCTGATTTATTTAATTAACTGAAAAGACTCCATCTGAATCTGTTGAGTCTCCACACTGCTGGGGCAAGGGGGGCAGGGTGTGACGCACTGGTCGACACTTTCCGTTCACTAGTTCCCAGCCGTGATCAATGGGAGAAGGATGCTCTTGCAGGTTGTAATGGAGCTGGCAATATGTAAGGTAGCTTGTCCTTTCCATATGAAGATTCAAAGAGTCATCATCAGGGGGGAGACGGATTGTACACTTATTCTTCAGTTTGTGCCATTTGGAAACTCTGGCCTCGCTCACATCTGCACTCTCAGCATAAATGATGGAGAGGACAAATGCTGCTTGTCGATTGTGCTCATCATCCTTGATGCTGAAAGGAAGGTCATATATGTCATTGACAAGGATGATGAGTTATGCGTTGGCGAGGTGTGAGAAGATCATAGCACAGATTTTATCCAAGTAGTCTGGGTACTCTGAACCATCCCACTTCCACTCACGCCACTCTCAGGGTGGCAAGCCGCCCGATCAGCTAAGGTGCCAGCGAAATTTCGCCACTTATTCCTGTGGATGGTTGCAGTGAAAGGCTTGATCTTTGTGAACACTCGCGCTTGCAGGAAGGTTTCAACCTGAGCTTGGCCATCTGCAAGCGCAGTCTTTTCATGCTCTAGCGAGGCTACTCTGGTGAGGCGACCAGGCCAGACTGTAGCGACCTCAGTGTAGGTGAAGGGATGTCAAAGGGCTCAGCTCCTCAAGTCCTTCCTGCATGCCAGCAGGTCCTGATCTGCCTGCTCGTCCTTCTTCAAGTTTCTCATAAACTCACGCTCAGTAAAGATGACACATGTCTAAAGAACAAATTATTTGCCTCCAAGAGAGCGACACACTGTGGAGATGCATTGCATCTTCTGGCTTGAAATGTGTATGGTGGATGTGCTTCATCCAACAGACATGGTGGTACATGATGTCATTTGCTGATGTTGATTCAATGAGCCTTGTGAGACGGTCCCTCAACTGTTCATCTTCTATAAGGACTGTGTGGCGCTTGAAGGTGTGCCATGCTGACTGTGTGTTGATTGTGAACAGCTTGAGAGAGAGAGGCCCACTCACAGATAAGCGCAGGGGCTTTGGTGATGATCTGACTCTTTGTCACACAGAGCCTTCTGAGCTGGCATTTCAGAACTTGAACACTTAGTCACTTTCTTTGTTTGTGCGCCGTCTGGCTTTTTCAAGCTTGTCTGAAGATGAGCTGGAGATATAACATGACTTATGTATGTAATGATTCCCTGGCCCATCTTGCCATGAAGTGGTGGTGTAAACATGAAGCCCTGACCGGTTTTTGACTTTGGATTGTAAGCTGTCCCATTTTCCTTGGTTGATCAGATGACTCACAAGGCTTGCCACATTTCAGCACACATTCATAGGACATTGTGCCTTGTTTTTCATCCTGCATTCACATAAACCTAAAAAAGAGAAGAAAAAAATGACTGTAGAGTACCAATAGAAGCTAGTCATCAGCTATCTAGCCCGGGACTAGTGGATAATGTTGAGAATATAAGAACTTACCTCAAACAAAGTGTCTCAATGCAGCAAGGGTTTTTCCGGTGACATGAAACCGTGGACACGTAAACATTAGAGAGAGAGTGTGTTCGCACATCACTTGGTTGTGGGGCTGACTTATTGGGAGTGAGGTATGCTTTATTCAATTACTGCAGAAGACAACTTTAGAGATATTTCATGCCATTGAGAAGTATTACATTTAAAAATA
>OMKI01006173.1:4318-19719 GCA_900302315.1 Phycis blennoides
AAACAACATCTAAAGTGGTATATGAACTGCTGATGACGGTGATTACGACAGGGTACAATATAGTTCATGCATTAAGTATCCCAACGAAAATGCTTTTGTAGAAGAACGGACCTTTCGGTCTTTATTGGTCATTCTCAGTATTTTTTTGATACGGGAACGAAAGTTGTTCTCTGCATTTGACCCATCCTATGGTACATAGGAGCAGTGGGCTGCTATGTTCAGCGCCCGGGGAGCAAGTAGGGGTTCAGTGTCTTGCTCAAGGACACTTCGACATGCAGACAGTTTTGGAAGTGAGGAGCGCGGGGATCGAACCGCCGACCCTACGGTTAGTGGACGACCCGCTCTGTCCACCAGCTCTACCCACTGAGCTACTGCCGCCCTTTTTTTTTTTTTTTTTTTTTGTAGAAGAACGGACCTTTCGGTCTTTATTGGTCATTCTCAGTATTTGGGATTAAGGGGGATTAAGGGAGAGAAGTCAGCAGTTAAGCAAAACCAGGGTGATCTCATATGTATAGATATATTCTAGTTATTTACCTACATAATACACCTGATGGCTGGACATGGCTGCATATTAAAATATTACATATTGAGCAATTTAATGTTATTATTTTTTAATATATGATTTATTTGTAGAAATCTCAATGCAAGAATACAATAGTCCTCGCAGATAAGAAGTGAGAGGATCACATAGACAGACAAATGGTGAGGATACACAATACTGAAACGTTTATTTGGTAATGCACTATGTCAAACATGAATACATGAATTACAAATGCCTTGAGTCAATCACTGAATCTATCTGTTCTGTAAATTAGGTAAATTCACAGCTAATAGGATTTTTATGCAGATTTGAAGTTTTTGGGGAATGTTAAATGGCCACAGCCATTTTTGAGGTTTGGAGTGGGAAAGGAACCAACAAATGCTGAACATATAACAACCACAAGGCGGCGACATTGCCAGTGTTCAATAAGTTACCGTCATAAATTGTCAATTGTGCCGCATTTTGGTTTGCTGACTGACCATCGATAAAATGTGATGGGTAGAAAAGTGGCAAAGTTAAAAGTAAAGTTTTTAGGCAAAGTTTTTAGGCCATTTTGGCCTAATGCTAGTATGTGTTAGTAATTAGAGAATATCTACTAATTATTTACGTGCAAGCCAAAGTGTTATTTTTATAGTGAGTTGCCCCGGTGCTTTGGTCAGACAGCAGAGTAAGTCTGAGAACAGGCTGACTATCAGCCAGGGGACACAGCAAGGTGGCTCTGACCCTCAAGCTCGGACACGTGGACGTCTGGAGGGCTCTCACTACGGGACACTAGCACATGATGGAAGAAGACCTTCAGCTGACAGACCAGGACACTCATGCACTGGGCACTGTGCCCTTCCATTGCCCTCCCTCTAAGGTGTTATTATTACTGCATTCACTGCTGGCCATTTGTTATTCTTTCCCATTTCTCCTCATTCAGACCTCTAACCCCAAACCACAGGTTGGCTGGATTTCTAGACCACATAGTTTTGTTCAGATACAGCTGTGGTTAATTGGACCAATTGAAAGTGCCAATTAATGGAATTATGTTTAAGGATGTACATTTAATATAAATACACAATTCATAATTAGAATGTATTTAATTACTACATTTCAATGCTGTTACTGTTCCCTCCCTCTTGTGTCACTTAGTTTATTCCATTAAGTATATAGTCTCCCTCATGTCTCCATTGTGGAAAACATGAGGGTTCAATTCCTGATTGTCTGCTGGTGTGTTTAATGAGCCTGTGTTTGAGCCTCATTCACCAATCGTTGTATTATTTTGACCTGGTTTATCTTTTTGTTATTTAATTCCCACTACCCTGTTTTTGTATTATTTGTTAAATAAAACAACATTTAGCAAAATCCGCCTGATGGGACCAACTGATTCTCTCTGTTTGAGAGAATCAGTTTGAATGCTCTTCTCTTCCACTTCCTGTTCACAACTGTCTTCCTGTTTCAGACCCACCACACTTCCCCTCACAGTCCTGTTCATCTGTCGGTGGCAGGCTGCCCATCTGTGCCTCCCCCCCCCCCCCCCCCCCCCCCCCCCCCCCCCCCCCCCCCCCCCCCCCCCCCCCCCCCCCCCCCCCCCCCCCCACACACACACACACACACACCAGGCACACACGGTCAATCTGCCATGGTACCACTGAGCCGACCACTTAGCTTTTTATGGCTTAAGGCTTTTCATGCATATGCAGTTTTCAGTTTTTCTCTCCACAAATAAATATATGTACAATGAGGCTAATCAATTTCACTGTATTTTTATGAATGAATGTCTTTGAATTTATTTTTTATGAATTTTAGCACCATGATTCTTCTCCTAGTCAACCGGATCCCTGTTGTAAAGCCATTGCCAAGATAATATTCTGGATTAATACTTCATTTGAAATGGTACTCTTATGACTTTGAGCTCTCTATACATATTGCACAATTCCGCTTAATTCCACAAAGGAGAGTTTATGTGTGCTCAAACGATTGTACCCACAACAGTCTAATCTACGTTTCACATCCTCCAAATAGGGGCTCCAGTGTGCATTGGCACGCATCTATTAACACTTGGCACATGGCTTAGACAGCTGTTCAGCCTAGCCTGTCTGCTCAAATATTTTGTCAATTGAAGTCAACGTGAGTCCACTGTGTATGCAGATAATTGGTATGCTTCCATGCCTCTAAAATTGGCCAACATTTGATCTTCTGGTACAGGGTAAACAGCTTCACTGTCAACTGTTGTAAGAATGCCTGAAACCCAAGTCAGCATGGACATGGGGTCTAGCGCAGCAGTCAGCATCTTCATCCAGCTTAACCTACTCTGATGTCCCCAAGCCAGCAGCAGTCTCCATTAATGTGAGTAGTTCAGGAATAGACTGGGGCGGCAGTAGCCCCAGGGTTGGCGGTTCGATCCCCACCTCCAACTGTCCACATGTCGAAGTGTCCTTGAGGACACTGAACCCCACAAATGTGACAAATATGAATATGACAAATGTCCTGATTGTAAGTCGCTTTGGACAAAAGCGTCTGCTAAATGTAAATGTAAATGTACAAGCGTTAATATATTATTACATTATTATCACCTGTATTATTATCACCCATATTATAACCAACCATATTATAATTAACTCTTATTATTATATATCATTATATTATTATCACCTATATTATCCCTTTCCTTTTTAATTCATCTCTACCAACTCTGCTTCTCACATAATCCTTTTCACACAAACTACCAAAGTACCATGACCCAGATGACACCACAGACAACCACACAAACACACACACACACACACACACACACACCGAAACACAAACACGCATGCACACAATGCACTGCTGTGTGAAGTGGCAAGGTGGTGTGATGATGCAGGACCATGGTAGTTTATGGAGACAATGTAAATTAAGATATTGGCCTGCACAGCAATGCTGCTGATTCTTCCTTGTATGTTTACCAGTTTATGGCTTCATATATTAGATGAAGAAAGGAGGCAATCAAGTTTGCACATGAATGCCTTAATTTGAATGGATTAAAATGGAATAAGATTGATGAGGAGCAGTTGCATTTTAGGGTTCTGTTTACCGTGTTTATGAGATTAATGACGTGATGAAAGCCATGATTTATCTTGCTTGTATGCAGTAGCACTGTATGATGAAATCCATCATGTTGTATTCCAGTCAGTGTCAGTCTGGTTTGAATATTGCATTTTCAAGTCCTCACAATAACTGCAGTGGCAAATCCTCTAGTGATAATCCCATGTCCCAACAAGGGGGAGCTGAGGACGGGGTTAATTGGTATTGTGAGGAAAACAAACTCAGCATCAATGACAATGATTTGGCAAAAACTTTACCAACCATTGATATGAAAAACAAACAAAAGCTAAATACTCACTGTGGTTAAATAGCTTATATCATATTGCTGACATCCTTTTCAGTATACATTTGTCATGAATCATTATTTAAATGTAAAAAAAGAATAATAATTGTGCTAAAACAAGTATGATGTTATCTATGTAGTAGGTCTCAAACATACTAATGATAAGTTGGTTCTAGATATCAAGATTCATATTCTAGATGTTTATCAGTTGCAACTGCTAAATAATACAGACGTGGTTACAGAAATGTTGATATAGCAAAAATGAAAAGAGCTGTTGAGAAAGACCTAATGAAGTTATGGTGAGCCTCACCCACCACATACAAAGAACAAAATCACTGCGTGGCACTTAATCCAAATATCAATCAATAATCACTTTACTTGTTTTGTTAACGTAGGTCCTAAAATCAAACTGGTAACTGGAGCTGCCAAAACAGAAAGGATTTGGATCAAATCTGGCAGGCAATCTTCCTTAACGCTGTGAATCCCAAATTACACCTCTGCTTCTGCACGTCATGGTTCATTCTACCACACAGCATAATGAAATGATTCCACATGACATCTCCAAGTGGTGCCTTTGGAGGCCTGCCCACTAGGAGGGCTGTCTGGCTGTGACTGGCAATGGAAACCAAAACAAACATATTTATACCATTTCAATGGGGGAGTAGAAACAGATGATGCTTGTTTTATTAGCAAACCTTTCCAAAGCTGAAGACACTAAATGCTTATTTTAGAAGAAATTGCAAGCAAAGTCTAACTGTGTGAATATGTTTTTTCCAAAAATAACAAATACGTTATGCCATTACACTGCCCCTCTGATAAATTGGGCAATACATAAAGCACCCCCTAATGCTAATATAGTGTGGCTTCAAACAGACCCATCTCCCTCCACCCTAACATCACTCAACATCTTGCAGTCTTATTCATATACTGCACCTGATATTTCCCTTGTTTGCACTCTAGGCTACAATAGTCACAGCACTACAAAGCAAGCTAGTTTATGCCATTAGCATTTTATTACTGGAAAGAAAGCGTCACGTGTGATTACTCACTAATTATAAGATACATTTTATACATTACTATTTTGCAAACCAAAAATCCTTCTGAGATGTATTGAACCTTTGCATGTGTAGCCTACTTTTTTGAGGCAATTGTTACATTTCTAAAATAGTTCCAGCTTAGAGCCATACCAGTTATTACCTGTTTTAACTCTACGCTGTCTGGAAAATCTTTGGTTATTATGACAATTTGGAGTACAATCATTTATTTCACATAATAGGTTGGTTCATGCTCATCATGGTTATCAGCTGTAGTGGATACCAAGTTGATCGCTCCAAATTAAGCCTTTACTACCCAGTGTCTTTTAAACATCTTTTTATATATTGATTTTAAAATGCACATTAACTAAGTTCACTTAATTATCATATCACTTCTGTTAACCTTGATAACATTGAACATTATATTAGCAAGTCTGGTCAATTTTTGGCAAACAAAGGCCTTATCACAGCAGACTTATGTAGGATAGAAATGCTGATTACACTTGATATTACAATATTACAAAAACAGTACATATGATATATCATCACCATCAATGCAGTCACTAGCTGTTTGGATTGCTTTTATTGTGATTTTTTTCCTAAACTATTTTTCCCATCTCTTATCTGTCAAGTTTATACTGTTTTTGTAAAATGTGTTATATGAATACAGCATTTTTATTACATTATTATGTTATACGACTATATTCTGGAGCTCTGTATTGTGCCTTGGTTTGGTAATATGACTCTGGCCAAAAAGAGCAGACTTGTGTGGTTGTGTGAGGCTGCCACTAACACCACTCTTTAACAGCCTTCTTAATGAGCCGAGCTGCTGCTGGGCCAGAGGATCACATGCTCTCCTTCGACCCTATGGCCATTGGCTTCTTAAATAGTAAATAGCACTGATCAGTTATCTGAAATAACACTGTGTTGTCATCAATGTTGCTATTGTGCTGTCTGTCTGTCTGTATTTATATTGTGACCCTGGCTTCAAAGCAATAGCCCTTTTAGGGACATAAAAAAACATGAACTTGAACTATGGATGCAAAAGGATCATCTCTGAAGGAGACATTTTATTAATATTATTAGTTAGGGGTGTTTATATTCAAATTACTGAGCATGAGCTATAAATTTGTGATAAATAGATGATGATAGATGTATGTTGGTACAGGGCTCTTATTCTGAAAGGTTTGCATATACCTAATCTACTGGCTAATGGGTCACAATTGTAGTAGGTAGCTCATTACTACCTCTGTTGGCTGCCCAACTACTTAGGAGCTGCAGTAACCACATGGAAAACCCATAATAATGTTTTTTTCTTAAAAGCCATTACACATGCCACCATTTAGTCCGATATCACCCTGTATCTTTCTTTACATTGCAGTCTGTGTTGCACACTGTAAATGATTGTCTACTATGTAAGTATACCTGTGAATTTTGTACATATTTTTTAGCTGAAAAAGCATCATAAGTTATACAAGCATACAGAAATACCACTATGGAAGTAATCTCAACAGTCCAGTCCATAATAAGAAACTGCTTGTCACCTCCCTCTGACACATACCTACCACTGTAAGCAGACAAACCAGACACTAACTAGACACTGAAGGAACGTGTCAGAGGGAATGAAGCTCTGATGTGTAGAAAGCGGGCTCCTTTTAAATGGATTCAATGGCTTAGCGGTTTGGCTGACAAGGTTAAACTTGGTGTCCAGGGAATTTGGCTTTTCCTGCATTATTTTGGAGTCCCTGCTCTTAATTAAGGCTCAATCACTCAGTGAAATGCAGTGGTGGTTCTCTCTCATTAACTTAGAAGATTATTTATTGATGTTACTATTATTATTATTATTATTGTTGTTATTGTTATCGGTAGTAGTAATATTATTATCATTAATAATAAGAAAAATAATAATCATAATACTGATTATAATACTAATAATGTGCTCTCTAGATTTATGGATTGTATGATCATTGTTCTTAAAGATATTAATTCATTAAAACCACTGTATGTAAGTATTACTTGTTACGACAATACTGTGAGTGCAGTCATTGTGAGCATGGGTGACCCCAGTGGGAATAACTCTGACAGGTGTAATGCCAGTTCAGCTACACAGAAACCCAGTTACATACTGATTTGCATGTGACATGAGAAAAAAATTGGAAATACTTAATGATACCTGATGCCTACTGCCAACCATCAAGGTATGCACATAACACCTTCATGGTTAGATTGTTCACACTTTTCAAACTACACCAACAATCATTCACTTACTTAACATTATTCAAAGTAATGCTGGTTGAGAATGTTATATGGCAAACTTTATGGTTATCTCCCACCATGTATATATTTGTAGTTTTCAATTGTTATCTCTTTCAAATTATTCTATTTTCCTGTAGTTGCTGCTGTGACACCCTGAATTTCCCATCTGTGATCAGAATAGTTGTATTTATCTTTGTTTAAGCTTACCACACACAAACCTAATGAAATTCTAGAAAAAAAATAATATATATATATATATAGGCAAAAGCGAATGTGCTTAGTAGATGGTCTAGTTAGATATTGAAGTCATAATTCCAATATATGATGATGTTACATTGTCATCCTTTTTTCAGTCACGTACCAATTTGTCAGCAGATACACACATTACTTGGTTGTTGACCTTGTATGGAGAACAATCAACCTTTATCTGTCTATAACACACTCCCTCACACATGGGGCAGCAGTGGCTCAGTGTGTAGAGCGGGTGGACAGAGCGGGTCGTCCACTAACCGTAGGGTTGGTGGTTTGATCCCCTTGATCCCCAAACTGTGTCGAACGTCGAACCCCACAAATGTACTGATTGTAAGTCGCTTTGGAGAAAAGCGTCTGCTAAATGCCCCCTTTAACCTTTACACACACATACACACACATACAACAAAGACACACACACACACACACACACACACACACACACACACACACACACACAAACACATCACTTGGTTGTTGACCTTGACCTTGTATGTAGAACAAGCAACCTTTACCTGTCTATAACATACTCACTCACACACACACACAAACATAGAGAGAGACACACACACACATGTGTTCATACTTTTAGCCGTGTTGACAGCTCCTGATGAGGTGGGAAAGTTCACCTAACCTCTTAGTTTGGTCTGTGGACTTTCTGTTAAAGGTCAACATTCAGCTCTCTATCTAACAGATCTCACTTGTGGCTCAGTAGTTAATTACCCAGTTAACCCCCTGCTGTTCCTTCTGGAAAGGGGCTTGTGCCTGATCCAGCCTTGCCAGCCCATGAACCCAGCAGTGGTCCATCCCCAGCACAGAAGAATCACTGAGCAAACAAAAAGGCTGCAGGTTATAGTGGCTGCTGAAGAACGTTAAAGAGCAACTTGCAAGTTCAACAATTAATAAAAAGAATTGTCCATGTTTCCATTGTTTGACTGGGAGTGTTAACCTGCAGGGTACTCTTTTAAGGGGCAATGGCACACTTGGCCATTTACTAATAAAAGAGAGTACTGCTTCATACAGGTGTTGTGAAAAGACCAACTCTTGGTCCAACTTTTCTCAATTTTTTTCTCGGAAAAACAGGAACCACAACACTAAAGCAGAACTCGTATATTACAAATAGTGAGCGCAATGGTTCCCATAGAGAAGGGACCATAGAGAAGGACATTCACCCTACCTCAAGGGGGATCTGGAAAACCATTCGCAACTCAGAAAGGGAAAGCAGAATAAACCAAGCTAATAAACCATGGCCTCCATACAGGACACAAGGACGGAGACACCTTGGAGGATCATGGAGGATCAAACGAGTCATGAATGTGGTGAAGAAACTCTCTAGTGGTAAGGTAGTTTGGCTGTCACTTGCCTATACAACCTTGAATGTCATACTGTTGTATTGGCAGTGATTTGCAGTGGTCCCTATTTTCAAACAAGGGGACCAGAGAGTGAACTTCAACCAAGCTGACCAAAAGTCAGCTTGGTTGAAATGAAACAACGCAGATTCCGCCTGTTCCATTCCATTCCATGGTGCGGGGGGGACTTGGGAGGTTGGTTGCCAAGTTTACATGTTTTTGTGGATCTGGTTAAAACATATGATTAGTGTTATTAGCAGTGTTTCGGGGGCTGGGGTCGCTGTTAGGAGCCATTCAGTCACAATGAGAGCTGTATTACATTTAAATTTACATTTAGGGCATTTAGTAGACGCTTTTATCCAAAGCGACTTACAAAGAGTACATTTGTCATAAGAAGGTGAAACATTTCATTGCTGCTAATACAGTAAGAGAGTCACCTGAACAAGTTTCAAGCATACTAATTGCTAGGTTAACCATTGCTAGTATACAACATCTCTGACTAAGTGCCAAGACGTACAACAAATAAGAGCATGAGGGTAGGGTTATGCAGGGTTCAGGTGAACTCTGAACAAGTGGGTCTTGAGTCTCTTCCGGAAGATGGGGAGTGACTCTGCAGTCCTGACATTGGCAGGGAGCTCGTTCCACCACTGCAGTGCCAAAACAGAGAAGAGTTGAGATTTCGCCATCCGACCTTTTCCTCCTTTTATGGAGGTACCAGTCGACCAGTTGAGGTAGTTGAGCGGAGTGCTCGAGCAGGGGCGTGGTGTTTCACCAATGTTTGGAGGTAGGTAGGGGTAGTTCCATTAACGGCTTTGTAGGCCAGTAGCATCATCTTGAATTTGATGCGAGCCACTACAGGGAGCCAGTGGAGGTCTTGGAAGAGAGGGGTCACGTGGGAGAATTTGTGTCGTGCGTGCTGCAGCGTTCTGGATCCGCTGCAACGGTTTAATCACGGTTTAATCGCAGTTGCAGGGAGTCCAGCTAAGAGAGAGTTGCAGTAGTCGAGGCGGGAGATGACAAGTGCTTGGGTCAGGAGCTGTTTCGCTTCCCTCGTGAGTATTGGTTGTCGAGTATTACGCCCAGGTTCCTTGCGGTCGGTAAGGCAGATACTGTGATGCCCTCGACCGAGACCAGCAGGTCCCTGTGAGGGCAGTCTTTGCGAGATTGAGCTTGAGTTGATGCACAGTTGAGAGCTGATGTCTGCCAAGCATTCTGAGATGCGTGTTGCAATCAGAGTGTCTGAGGGCGGGAAGGAGAGGAACAGTTGAGTGTCGTCCGCATAGCTGTATCAGCATACTTACCACTGAGTCAGTGTTGTGGGAAGTTAGTTCCACAACACTGTTGATATAAACTGGACCATGAGAATGACATCTGTTGGGTTGTGTGCAGTTTCTGTAGCAAATGCATCATTGTATGTGTGGTGTAGAAGTGAGAGCTGAGTGAGAAGGCAAAACTCTTTATTTAACAATCAATCTGTATTCCCATCATCAGCTGGAGGGATAAGATTTCACCTTTCATCCAAATTGACTTTCACATTCACATATCAAATAAGTTCACATATCAGTAAATATATATCAAGCACCAAGCACAAATAATTCAATGCAAACAATGCAAAGATTTATTTTATGTCTTGTCTTGATGTAAGTCCCTACTACCATTGGTTAGCAAATTGTTGATGATCAGCATTAGATGCATAATAGATACAAAACTATTCAGTGCTTAAAAACTAATCAACCAAAAATAAAATAATAAATAAAGACCATATGAGATTATTAGATTAGATATATTATTCATATTGTTTTATTATTATTATATACATTGATGCAATTATTATACACATTTGAAGTTGTTGATACAAATTGATAATGTTATGATGTTTATTGTACTGTTATGACTGCGTTCTTCAATAAATCTCTGCTGCTAAATGGCTGATTAGATGTATTTGTCTATGTATTACCGTTATGATGAATTTGAAAGTAAAATGAGGCATATCCTTTTACTTTGACCAGCATAACAAATATTTCACAACACGTGTTCTGTATTTCGTTGTCCTCGGACAGCCATGTGAATTCAATTGCATCCTCTCGATTGGTTACTTGTATCTTAAATAAAGAACCTGATTGGCTGGTCGTTGTTCGTGGGTCGCTACCATAGGTTGTTGCTTGTCTGGACGTGGCGACGCCACGGACTAGCACGTAGAAGCAAAGTCCTTCTATAGTGTCTCTGGTAGAAGTAACCGACACCACTTGAGTGAGTAGCCTACATATGAAAGGCATAGTTTGAGATTGCGTTGTGATCGTTTATGAAATATACTATAGAAGTGTTGTGAATTATATATCCGTGCCATTTAATCTTGAACCCATTGTCATTGGCGTATTGCAAAAGTTTGCTTGACACCTTGCCCAGGTAAGGGGGATTCCCTCGCTCACCTAACTTTGTAGTTTAGCTTTATCAGACGATTTACAGACATTCCGCTGTTGTGACAGTGACGTAGCTGAAGTAAGCAAACTCGAAGTAGCCACTGATGTTACTGATGCGTTTCGTTACTGATGCAACGAAACGTAGGTATTGATAACTATATTGAGTGTATGTCAAATCTAAATGCGAGGCTACCGTTGAACATTTCATTTGTTTATAAGATGCCCTCCTGTACACAACAGCCCACACATGTCATCAGACATATGCTTGAAAGATTTTATATGGGATATGGGAACATTTGATCGTTTTTTTTGGCTCCAATATGTATACAGGTTCGTGTCTTGGCTTCCGGGTGCCTGGGCAGAGTAGGTTTGTCTAAACACACTGCCAATCAGAGGCAGAGAAGGGCGCATCCATGCTTTGTAATAGTAGGCATTCCTATCATGGCCTATCATTCAGGTTCATAATTCTGCGGCCTCCGCTGGGGTAGCTCACGATGACCCTTGGTACCTAAGCTATTATTTTTCGTACATTGAAAAAATTGCATACATTCAACCAAGGAGTAACGAGATAAAACAGAAGAGCTTATTTTTTATGCCACGTTATCATAGCCTATGAAAATGATGTGGTAGGAGGGAAAATATCACATCTGCCTTTGCTTTCTGTCCTGAGTAGAATGGTATAGGCATGTACATCATGAGGTCACATCGCAATGATGCCTCCATTTCGCAAGGATAGAAGCATAGGAATGATGATGCTGATAATGGTGTTTTGGTCATTGTTCATTAATTATTGTGCATAGGAATGCACATTGTAGATATCGCTTTTCGTCACTATAGTGCATAGGAATGCACAATCTAGATATACGACTGAACCTCAAGATTTCATTCAAACTGTATTAGAGAGGTCTACTTCTGTATAGCTGTGCTATGTATTTTTTTTGTAAACTTAACACATTGAGATATTTGCGATTAAAAAAAAATGCAAAAAAACTCCCATAGACAACTTTGAGCCTAGCTTGCCATTGTAAGGTTTGATTCGGCTAATTGCTTCCATGCTCAGCTGGGCGCCATAGCTCAGTGGGTAGAGCGTGTGTTCCTCAACCTGAGGGTTGGTGGTTCGAATCCCACCTCAAGTGTTAATATTTCAATGATTACGGGCATTCCATTGCACAAGTAAATAATTCCTCGTGTGGAATTACATTTTCTAGTTGATTGTGAAATCATTTGTCATTATGAGGGGACATTGTTGTGTTTGAAACTGCCACAGCGTTTCACATGCAAGACATTGCAAACTATGTTTTGTATATTTAGGTATTCACAGAGTAACTGTGGATCTCTATTGTGATTCTGATACGGTAATGCCTATAGCCCAGGCCATTATTGCACAACAGTTGTAAAAGTAGTTGATAACATATGTATTCCCAGTAAACAGCTCTCCAAAAGGTTTGGTTGCTGTTCGCCCATAGGGGACGCTGTAATTCACCATCAAAGTTAAATGCTCACAACCCTGCCGCCTTGATTTCCGTAAACTTCTGAACTTCTTTGTGTACAGCAGGCGTGTAGCCACATAAGGGCCAATGTGGGCCAGTGCCACTATGATTGACAGCAGGCCCACCCTATCAGAAGTGCCCGGCATTAACTTGAAATTCAAGGAACGAAAAAATAGCTGTGCTATTAACTGCTACAAATCAGCTGTGATCAAATGCCTTTGATCGTTTCGTCCTCAAATCTACAATATTAAAAATCCCAATACCCCCCCCCCCCCTGCTGTGGCTTCCTTGCCTGTCTATCTTATGTTCAATCAAATTGGCTTTGCCCACCCGTTTTTTTCTGTGCCCACCCATTTGAACATTTCTGGCTACGCCACTGGTGTACAGGCATGCTGAACATTAAATGTAATTTGGGGAATTATGAAAAAAAAATCGAAATACCTGATTTATGCGGAAATAAACATTTAGCAATATTCAATAAATTACAATTACACATGAAAATGGGTCAGGGCCTGGTAACTACCAAGGGACATGGAGGCCATCCCTCTTAAGAAGTGTGCAAAGTTTTACAAAAAATTACATCATATTGTCAATTTCAATAAATGCTAAGCACTGGTGATAAAAAGCGCATGTAGACAGTATTTGCTCTTAACCCATGACAGGGGTTCACTCAATCACTTGGGGACACTTATCTCATTGCCCCCTACTGACGTGTCACTTCGAATCTTCGGCAAAGGGCGGTCCATGCGGGCTGTGCAGAATTTACATTAGTAGTCTGTTAAGTCCTCTCAAAATGGTGGAGTATTGCCAACAAATCCTGTGAGGGGTAGACGGCATAGAGTACACTGGTATGAATTTTAAAGTGAACGAGTAGGTTATCACCAGGCAAAAGCAATCGGGGAAAATGAATGTATCAGATGAAACACTGAGAATATATCTTAAGTTTACCTGTTCACGTAACCGTATTTAAATAGGGAAAACGTGGAAGTGCTTGGTCGCTTCTAACTTCACCCCCCTTTGGATCCTAAGGAATATATTGGGCCAAGCTACATGCTACCAAAGTAGCACTGCGCGCCAGAGCGATTGAGTGCACACACGAAGGCGAGAGAGGTGTTTATCAACTGGTCTAAGATCATGAAGGAACATAGTTCAGTAGGGAAAAATGGTGGCGTTTTCCTTTAAATGGAAGAATTATCATTCATTTTACTTTATGCAACATCTACCAAGTACTCTCATAATACAATGGGATGATCGATTTTGTTGATGACAGTATCTTTGAATACATTCAATACATGCAGGCCAAGTGGAAACATTTTTAAACAGATAGATTTCAGCAGGTGGAAACTGTTACAGGTCGTTCAATTGCTTATTACACAGCACCAACATGTGTGATTCCTCTTTTTCAGGACATTAATGTAAGTGTAGCCAACTGCTGACTATGTTTTACCCAAGACTATCAGCTCATTCATGAGCGAATGCTTTTGTTATCGTTTTTTTATATTATATATCATTGACTCACTATTTATTGCATTTGAGTATATTTTGTTGGTAATTGTTGGATGTATAGCCTCATTGTGTTTCTGGAATGTAGGCTTTATCTTTTATTGTATTTATTTTATTCTGTACACACACACATATATTGTACAGTACCGTGTAAAAGTTTTAGGCAGGTAAGAAAAAATGCTGTGAACAAAGAATGCTGTCAAAAATATAATTAACATAATAATTTACAAAATGCAAGTAAGTGAACAAAAGAAAAATCTAAATCAAATCATTATTTGGTGTTGCTACCCTTTGCCTTCAAACCAGCATCATTTCTTATTGGTACACTTGCACAAAATCAGGGATTTTGCAGGATAATAGTCTAGGTGTATAGGTGTATGATCAACCAATTATACCAAACGGGTGCTAATGATCATCAATTTCACATGTAGGTTGAAACACAGTCATTAACTGAAACAGAAAGCTAGTGTAGAAGTGTAGAAGAAGGCTTAAAACTGGGTGAGGGACAGCCAAACTGCTACCAAGGTGTGGTTGTGGTTTCATGTCACAGGTCATACACCATGGCAAAACTGAGTACAGCAACAAAGTTATACTGCATCAGCAAGGTCTGGGGTTTCAAGATGTGCTGTTCAAGCTCTTTTGAAGAAGCACATAGAAACGTGCAATGTTGAGGATCATAGATACAGTGGTCAGCCAAGGAAACTTAGTGCAGCAGATGAAAAACACATCAAGCTTATTTTTCCCTTCAAAATCAGAAGATGTTCAGCAGTGCAATCAGATCAGAACTGACCAAAACTAGTGGGACCCAGGTACACCCATCTACTGTCTGGAGAAGTCTGGCCAGAAGTGGTCTTCATGGAAGAGTTTCAGCCAAAAAGCCATACCTCCGACATGGAAACAATTATACCTGAAAACATAGGAACTAGGGTGCAGAAAAATGGCAGCAGGTCCTTTGAACAGGGCTACGAGCAGCTGAGAGGAAATGGAAGAAATCAGACTGTGCTGATGATCTCTCCCACTACCTTCACCTCCTCTCAGACTTCACATCCACCGTGTCAGCAGCTAAATCTACCAGAACAAAATCAACTCCTCTGCCTCCAACCCCAGAAAACATTTCCATGTTCTCCTCTCTCCTCAACCCTCCCTTTCCCCCCCCCCCCCCCCCCCCCCCCCCCCCCCCCCCCTTTTTTTCTCTTTTTTTTTTTTT
>OMKI01006217.1:14072-30575 GCA_900302315.1 Phycis blennoides
GGGGTGGAGGTCGCACCGAAAGGTTCACGCACGCCGGCCGCACGCCTGCAGCATGACTATATATTTAGGTTTTAAAGGAACCCACCGTGGGCCGGCAGCAGCTGCGTGGGCCTGTGTGTACGGTGGGACCGCCGTCTGGACCGGGGGGGGGCTGTTCACACGGGCCGGGGCGCCGGCACCGGCATTATCAAGGTTGTGTTCTCGGAAGTGTGTGAACTCTGTGTCAATATACCCAGAAGAACCTCGCGGCCCGCTCCCGTCCCACCCCTGCTAGCAGCTATCGGGAGAGGACCGTTCTGGACAGCCCGCCCCTATCCTCTGCACACGTGAGAGCGTGTGTGTGTGTGTGTGTGTGTGTGTGTGTGTGTGTGGCTGTTGGTGTCTGCGTGTGACTCTCGGAGAGAGACAGCGAGAGAGACAGACAGACGGAGACAGAGAGACACTGTTGTGGTGTTAGTTTCTGGGCTCCAGACGAGGACCTGAAAGGGAAGCGATGTTACTCTGGGTGGATTATCTTTGTATACAAAACACAAAGGAAAATAGCTTCCGAGTCCGTAGGGGTCAAATCCTGTCTGGGGTTTTTCTTTTAAATGCCTTCTGTAAAAATACTCTGGATCTTTTTTTTCAGTTCTTTTTTTAAGGGTTTCAAAAAACTCATTTTGAAGGAATCAAAAGAGCTCCTGGTAATCTCTGAGATGTCAAACGAGGAACATCAGATCGTCCCAGTCTGCTCTCCATGTCTGCCCTGTTGCCCACCTACTGGGCTTCTGTCGTGGGGGTCTCTTGGCTGGCCGGGGCAGGGGGGGTCCGCAGTACACGGGGGGGAGGCACGCGGAGGCACTTTGTGGAAAAAGAACAGTCTCACGCCCACTTGAGGAAAGGTCAAGGGGCGCGGGGGGGGACTGGAGCATCAGCGTATCTGGGGTGTGGGGAGAGACGTGACGTCCCCCCGCGGGCTGAAATAGACCCTCCCGTTCCCGGGGCGCGAGGAGGCGACAGCGAGAGGAGGCGACGGCGAGAGGAGGCGACGGCGCGAGGAGGCGACAGCGCGAGGAGGCCTCTAGGGGCCACTGACTCGCCTCGGGAGATCTGATGGGTTTCTTCTCCTTCTCTTTTGTCTGGGGTAGAAAGTGCCGTGGTGTGTTCACGCGAGTACACATTTTTCCGCCACTAAAAATAAAAGAAATGCAGCCGGCGTCTGCTACTCCACTGATACTTCTGCTCCACTGCGTTCCTCTCAGGCTCCGACGTATTTATCCTGCCCCGGTTCCAGTAAGAAGGCTATTTCATAGGAGCGATGCGCGCTGTATATACAGGATAATTGCTGTTGACGTACTGCCAACAAAACCCAAACTGGATCATCGATGCTACGTGTGCACAAAGAAGGCTGGAATGTGTCTCCAGAGGGAAGAGCATCAAGCAGGGAGACATGGCCTTTTAAATACTACATTTCAAGGCATTGGGTCTGGTGCTGATCTGACGCTTGGACACGTTTGCTGCGGTAGACATGGCCCCACCGAGTGCATTGCAGCCACGCAAACGGCCAGGACTTCTGGTGGAAAGGGAAATCCTGTAACGTTTTGTGTTCCGATTTACATTGTCATTTCTTTAGAACGTAACTTTTAAGGGCGAGTGAATCTGCCTGAACAGAGTTCTGTTCAGCCAGAACGATGTAACACAACGCGCTTGGGATCGCAAAAGCGGTCTTTCGTTAGCTGTGGTTATTTTTGCAATATTTACTTCACTGGCTGCTCTTGTCTCTCATCAAAACCCCTTATTTTGAAAACCCGCTAACTTCCGTAATAGTCAGTCAAGTCAAAGGCTATAATTTAGAGGTCCATATATCACTAAAACATGATATCCACTATTGTTGGACTTTTTTCTAAAGGGGTCCTTTAGTTGTTTTTTAACCACGTTGCGCTGACTTTTTTTTAATTCGCCAATCAGAATTAGGAATCCCCACCTAGCAAACACGCCTACCGTACAGACGACTCGTACAAATACAGACACAACCCCATACAGATACAACCCCATACAGATACAGATACAACCCCATACAGACACAACCCCATACAGATACAGACACAACCCCATACAGATACAGACAAAACCCCATACAGATACAGACACAACCCCATACAGACACAACCCCATACAGATACAGACACAACCCCATACAGACACAATCCCATACAGATACAGACACAACCCCATACAGACACAACCCCATACAGATACAGACACAACCCCATACAGATACAGATACAACCCCATACAGACACAACCCCATACAGATACAGACACAACCCCATACAGACACAACCCCAAACGCTTCTACTGCAGGACCTGGCGTGACCTTTCTGTGACTCACGGCCACACATTTTGCCGAAAGTTGAAAAGTTTGCATGCGGGTTACGACATCATCTTGTTCAGTCTGGCTGTACTCCCAGTTGAAATGTCAAAATAAAAGTTGTGTTATTGTGTTCATAAAACAGCCAGAAGTCATCCTGTAATTATAAAATACGGAGCGGAGGGGGGGGGGGGGTGATTTTAGCCGTCGTGATCCAACCTCAGCAGTAAAAGCGCGGCGCGGCGGCGGCTAGTGAAACATTAGCGACAATAAAGAGGTTTAGGCCGGAACACAGACAGCAGGGAGAGGTGATCCTCCAGGGGACATAAACACCTCCTGACCCCCACGGCGGACGCCCGGAACCCTCAGATAAAGGAGACTTGACATGCCGGGCAGGGTGTTGGCAGACCCGCCGGGATCAAGCCAGCCAGGACCGGACCGCACCGCGCCGTAAAAACATGACATGGCGGGGATGGAATAGCACAATTCAAAAGACGCTGCGGTGTTTAAATATACATGTGTATATACGAGGGGAAATGTTACGGCAACACATTAAACACAGCGGCTAGTCATCGCTGCCTTGTTAGGGCCGTTAAGAGGGGAGGAGGTATCACCTTTCACATCACAAAATCACTTTGTTGTGACAGCACAAACACACGGGGCTGGACGTTATGCCGGCCGCGCTCCGGATCCATTTCAATTACATTAATGTTAGACTCAATTTCACTGACGTCACGATAACATGTGGATGGTTTTCATGTGCGCTTCGCAATCTGGGCCTGGCGGGGAATGTGTTCTTGCTGGTCGTCGAAATCAAATCAGTCCAATAAATTTTATTTTTAAAAAGTCTAAAGAAATTGGGCGTCACTTTATTGGCGATTATCATCTTGCTATTACCTCAACTTACTGGACAGGGGAGGGGGGGGGGCGCTCACCACCTCATACACTCGTGTGATAATCTTCCTCTGCCTGTCAAATCCCTTTTTATACCCAGAGACGATGAGGTGTCAATGGTGAATAATGGTGTCATTATTCAACATGTGGTTTTCGACATTCGCCAGTCCGGTGAATACGATTGTGGACGTCGTTCTGCCACCTTCATCATCACACGTCTAAAGCCCTGCTATTTAGACAAGGGCTACAATGGATCCCATTAAGCAGTGAGTCATTTAGAAGAGGCTTTCATCCAAGTTATGAAGAGTTATCTCAGGTCATCTTGCTCAAGGGTGCCTGCAGGTCAGGCGGTGGCCATTGGGGATCGAACCCGGTACCTCTCCACCACCTCGCCGCCGTCTAATAACGCCTTAAACGTGTCCTCGTCGAGGGGTTTCACCTGGTCGGCCGCGGGGCAGCGGCGAGCGACCGCATCTCTCCCCGGGTCAGAGACCAGTGTTTCCAGTCCAGTGTTTCCAGTCCAGTGTTTCCAGTCCAGTGTTTCCAGTCCAGTGTTTCTTCTGGCCCGGCCGAGCGGGGTGGGGGAGGGGGGGGGCTGTCCTTGGGCTCCCACGCCCCCCACAGATGTAAACACACGTCCCTCTTCTTTATAGCTTGGTGAGCGCCGTCGTGGCGGAGGCCCAGTGCAGACGGCGGCGTGTAGGAACCCATGTCCACGTCAGCCCAGAGACCAGGCTGTGTGTGTGTGTGTGTGTGTGTGTGCGCGTCACTGCTTACGCGCAAATAGGATTGGGCCGAGATATCCAATAACACATTAAAGAACAATACAAGCGAGTCCCTTTGTACACAGGCGCCGAGCGCCTTTTCAGGTTCTGTTAGAACTCAGGTGACCGGCTGGGCTGGCTTCCATTGTCTCAAGCGCTAATTGCTGTCACCGTGTACCTAGGCCTTAGAGGGGGGGGGTTACAGCACAGCCTTTGTCGTGAGCTCTACCACGACAACAATATTCATCCAGAAGGCGTGTAGAGCTGGTGTTTTCCAGGGGCCGTCACCAGGCACACACACACAGAGGAGTCCGGGGTCAGGTGTGACATGACTTTGGCTCGTGAGGCTCACCTGCCGCCAGGTAAACTACACAGATGCACACGTGCGGCCCCGTAGCTATGGCTAGCTAGCTAGGGTATGTGTGCTCTGCTGTTCAAGACATACACAGAGACAAGAAACACGCACGCACGCACGCACACACACACACACACACACACACACACACACACAGAGCTAGGGGTGAAGGGTGCAGCCGAGGTATTGCTCAAGGACAACTGGGCACTTTCTGTCTGTTACTACCTAATCTCCACCTCAGCTATACTGTGTGTGTGTGTGTGTGTGTGTGTGTGTGTGTGTGTGTGTGTGTGCGTGCGTGTTGACAGGGTGACAGAACAGTATTGAAGAGACGCACGCAACAGCAAATGCCCTCAGAACACTATGACTTATGGCATTACCATCAAGGGCCGGCCCTTCAGGGGGGGCGTGTGATTGCCGGCCGACAGAGTCTAAGAGAGTCTGATCAGCTCAGCGGGCTGTTTGGTCTGAGCGGTTTGGTTTTCGTGTTTGAGTAAACCCCCCCACCGCCGTTCCCCCAAATCACATCAAGTTACGGCTCCGACGGATCTTGCCGTAACCGTCTCATGATGTCAGACTACGGTGGGAGCTTTTTATTACATAACTCCTCCATGCTGCTGTTTGTTTTGCAGTGCACAGTTGGGCCATTTCGTGTGGTAACAGGAATGACCAAGAACAACAAAAAAAAGGTAGTCATCATAAAAAAAAGCTTCCAAAACAAGACAGGGTTAATTCTGCACACATGATACAAAAGACGCAGGGGGAATACATGAGAATAACGGGTTTGGGTCTGTCACGGTGAGTTAGGCCTATTCAGCCGCACGGCCCCTTTAAATCCCCATAATAAACCCACATCCAGCCGGGCCGAGTCGGAAAGCGACCGCATGATGACCACACATAATAACACAACACACACACACGCCGAAAACTATCCATCTCGGCCTGTATTCAATCAATCGTGTTATTGTTGTTCAAGCGCGTCATGACCGGCTCAAATGTTGGTTTTATTCGTGTTAACCTCGTTCCCAGGCGTTCTCATCTCACGACGGAACGCCGAGGGCGGGATGCTCCAAATGAGCGTTATGAGCGAGATAGAGGGCGGGACTTTCAGTTACATGGGTTTAGCAGCGAAAAAAGAGGCAATGAGGGTAGAGGGATATCGTTTCCGTTGCATGCTTCGGCTGTTTGACAACTTTTTTAGTCAAAACAACATGACTTCTCCTTGGACGTGTTGGTATCACGTTCTTATTAACCCCCGCTACGGGGACTGAAAACCGGGTGAAACCGCTGACAGCGAGTACGAGGCCGGAAATGGCCTTATGGTACACCGGGATAACGCCGCAAAGCAGGATCCCCCTCTCAGCCCGCTCACCACCTCGCGTTCTCAAACTAGCCTGAACTGGATAGCCCCGGGCGACCAGCTCCGCCGACCCTTTAAAAGAAACACCCCAAAAAGCGTTGAAACCCGGCGGCTTTCCGCGAAAGACGGGCGCATAACTGACACCGACCACGTATCAGCACGACGGGAAAGACCACAGGAGGCAAAAATGAAAATAAGAAAGCCCAATTGAACATGTCTGTACGCATGAGCCACACGTTAACGCAGAGGTTATGTGCGTATGGTTACGACGCCGGGCTGGCGGCGTGGCGCAACACCTCAGTGCGCACAGCGTGAAAGCAACACGGCACCGAGATGACAAAAATAAAAACCCAAATCAATGACACGCGTATCGATTCGCATGCATCCAGTGGTCGGCCACCAGTAGTCACTGCGGGGTTCCCTACCTCTTCCTCACGCTCGTTCTTGAAGCACAGACACGCCGCCCGCTTTTTGAAGCCCTCTCCATCGTAGGTCCTGGTCTGGTTCGGCTTGAACTTCATCATGGATGGTTTCTACCACCACCACCCCCCGACCCAACTGAAACCCCCCCCGGTAAACCGACTCGGCGAATCGAGTCACCAGTCACCACCGCATCGCTCGTTTTCTGTGACGAAGAGAAAATCAGCATCCGTGGGGCTCCGTTTGGACCGAGCAGCGCAATCCGAACAGGGATAACCTTTCACCGCGGGGCGGATCGCTATATTTTCCCATGCGTCGGACCAGACGCAAGACGCGCTCCGCGTTTCTAGCCTAATTGTAATGCGTGTAGCCAGGGTTCCCAATTCTCCATACACTCCATTCGACTAGTGTGTGTGTATGTGTGTGTGCGATTCCCTAGGCGGAGGGGGCGGGGGGGGATCTTATGTACAGCCCACACAGACAACCCTCCTCTGCTCCGGCTCCAGTGCGCATGGCCGTCCGCTGAGTCAGTACAATGGACACAAGGCCACTTGCTCGGTGAAAACGGGCCCGGGTTGGAAGAGGCGCGCGTCACCACGCATTTGTGGTTCATTGAAAAACAGTGCGAGTCACTTGGCCCACTCGAGATCATCTCCTCGGCGAACGCGTACGGGTTGAAAGTGGTTCTGCTGTGAATTTATGAAACCAGAGATGGTGCGGGAGGCGGGGGGAGGAGGGTGGCTGCAGTGCGTCTTTTTCTGGACCAATATATTGTGCATTAAGGATACAAATCTATAAACCTTATACAACTTTCAACTTGAAATTATTAATTTTTGCCAAATCGCAATTTTTTTTCTAATTAAATATTTGACACAAAAGACAGAAAATACTAATGATAAAAACCATTGTGCCTGAGAGAGAAGCAACAGGCTTAATTAAAAGCAATTTCAGCCTCAGCTGATGTACTTTACCAACATCTATCTTGATTTAATGACACATAACGCAGAAGAGGGCGGGCCACTGTCCTGTAGCTAAAAGGTCAAAGGTCAAAGGTTAAATGCCACCCTGACTATCTCTGTCAGTGTCATTGACATGCTACAGTGTTTCCTCAAGTATCAGCTTGGCCTCCTCGTCTTTGGGATTTTAAGCAGTTGTAAGCATTTCAGAATTGTAAGCAGTCAGAATTGCACGACAATTAATTAAATCTGAACACGACTGACTTATTTTAAGACGCGTGGCTAGCCTCACCACACTCAATGACAATAACAGCCCCACACTTTGATTCGCTCTGCGCATTTCCGTCTCCATATTATATTAGTTTTACAGCGGAATGTAATTTGTTGTTGGGGAGAGTCACTCACATCTATGGAGCCGTGGCCGTGCCCCTAGCTACGCTCCCAGCTGCGTTGCCATCGTAAGTAAAAAGGTAACAAGCCTTTCACACGATACTTAAGCGAAAAGTCTCGGCCGTAGTTTAACGCCGCTTAAGTGGAACAGACTCTTTCCACTGGTGTGCACGCACCGGCTGCCTCACAGGCTACGCTGTCAAGACCAGTTAGCCGCCCGAGTTAGCCATGTGCTAACATCATTCATGTCAGCCCATAGGCTCTATCTTTAAAAGCAAGCAAGGGTTATGTATTACGGTATGACACAGTAAATGAATTGGTTACACAACCATCTACAACGGACACACCAGTGCTCCGATTGCCCTCCCTAAAGTGGGACTGTTTCATTGGAAGACAGTGGCTTTGTCACCAGTCACGGTCAGGGCCGCGACCCCAAAGCCCTGCGATACTGTGAGAGGAACCACACCCCTGCACCATGAGTAACATAAAGGAGAAGTCTCCCCACATCGGGGAAGGGGCGGGGTGGGTGGGTTGGAGGGTAACTCCCCAAATGTGAAGTGAATGAGTGATCTGTATACCGGCAAACTACACCTAAAGTTGAGACAGGAGAGAGTGCAGAACTTTATCCCATCGTGTTCTTGTGTGTGCTCTGTTGCAGGGCTACCACATCTTTACAGAAACTCCACACGTCTCTTTGTTCTTCCAGGTATTGGAAACAGGAAAAATCTGACAGTCAAAGTGGGTCACAAGGTGTGATAGGGGACTTGTTTGTGAATAGTCACCTGACGGCTTCTGCTAGTATCTGATATAACCTACTTTGGAGAGTGCGTAGGTAATATTTGCAATCCACTGATTATTTACTCAAAAAAAGTTTGGTTTTGGTCGGTTGGGATGCAGGATAGCACAGGGAGAGTTTACACAAACCTTTCTGAGCAGGGTCATTTAGTGTGCCGGAATGTAAACCAAAAATATTAAAAGTGCAGCATGTCTTAGACATGCTGCACTAACTTAGCACTAACATAGATTTTCGAAAAGTGACACAACAAAATTTAAGTGGTAAAAAAAAAAAATCAGTGTAACTACATTACGACCATGATTATTTCGGAGTATTACACACACACACACACACACACACACACACAGAGTCATCATCTATATCAGCTGCTTACTCAGTCTTTGTATGCACCTGATCTACTCAGTGTGTGTGGCCAAATGTGATTACTGTCACATCCTGAGCTGATTAACTCGCCCATAAATCTCAGCTACTTAGAGCCATCGTCGCATCTCCAGCATGTGGAGGAATGGCCCGTGGCCAGAACTTCAGTTGTGGGGCAAAAAATTCATGCAGGCCTAAATGTTTGAATGGCAAATGAGTGGGAAAGAAATGATTAGGGCCATTTGTATCACTCCCAGGGGCTAAAAGTAGTTTGAGGCTCATAACACGTTAACCACGGCTAATCTTAGCGGCTGTGACATCTGTGTCCCCAAATACATTGTATGGTAAGCGATGATTTCACCGTGATAAATGATAGCTCTCGTTTTTAAACAATGATGGATGGGTCATCGGCTGGCCATGGCTAACATTTTACTCGAAAGGTGACATAATGCAAAACACTGTCCATATGAATTAGGTTACATTGAAAATGTGCATTTTGATTTCAGGGCCTGTGCTCCTACCAATGGTAAAAAAAATAAAGGTTAAATAATGAATAATAATGGTGTTTAACACTTAAAAAAATTAACTTGATCAGTTCGGGTGTTTGACTCCACAGCTGATCCGGGTTCTGGGTTCGAATCCCGTAGCAAGATGTACAACCTGCTCAAGCAGGAACGGCGCTCCTGTTCAATAAGGCGATGATGCTCATGTCAGCTGAGGTAATACTGTATATCATTGAATAGAGTTAGGTTTTCGTCAATAACAACTCCCTGCTGGTCTGTGGCTGAAAAGCAGCTGCTTGATGACTGACCGCGGCAGTAAATCCTGAACACAGCGGTGCAGCCTACACAGCTATACATAGCAGGGTGGGCACACCGGACCGAAGACCCAGACCGTAGCGGGAGCGGACGTCTTGGCGTGACGCGGCGCCCCCCCGGCAGCCGGTGGAGGAGGAGGAGGAGGAGGAGGAGGCGGAGGCCCGGCTGACAAGCGGCCAAGGTCTGCCGTGACGGATGGGAGCTGCTGTCGCCGTTGATGAAGACGAACCGCGCGTCGCTGAAAACTAAGCCAGGTTTTCCTCCAGAGTCCCCCCCCGTGGGGACCCCACTCCCCAGCAGGGGTCCCCGTGTGGAATTGCAAACACCTGGCTGGCGCGCTTTCTTTATTTCCTTTCTTTAATTGGCGGTGGATCACACAAACTAGCTTAAAACTAGCTTGAAAATAAGTCTAACATGGCGTTGGCTAACGCTTTAAAATACGTCGGGGAAGACTTGTAAATTTACATTTGTTAAGACAGTAATAAGCATTAACTAACAGTTAACAGTTGACTAATGGTCTAGTAATAATTTACTCATATTGTTCATATTTATTATTGATTATTGATTATTGACATGTTAACTAAGGTATACATTTTTACATGATTTAATAGGGTTAGGTTTGTGGTTCAGTTCTTCTTCATTAAAGTTATTCTGGCTGCACTGCCACACCAGCTAATAATAGGGTTAGGCTTAACCCTAACCCACTAACTTAAACCCATGGGCTAATGCTATATGATAATGCTTGTTACTGCATTAAATAGTGCAAATTAATGGGTAATTAACCTTATTGTAAAGTTATCTTATACTGGCTAAATTAAAACAACAGTACTTTAGTTAAGCACGGGGAAATATGTATAAACAGGATCGTTTGTGGGATATTTTAAGTGTGATTGAACAAATCAAACCAATTTATTTCATAACACACATGCAGTACTAAGGTATTTCATTCCCAGCAGAAAGGTTCTGGGTTCGATTCCCATGTTCACAGCTTACCTTTAGCCATCCTTTGAATAAGATGTCTGACCCACCTGCATATTAATGACATGTCTCTAAATTTGTTAAGTCACGTTGGTGTAAGTGTCCTCTAAATCACTAGTAGAGTAGTATTTAAGCTTTATCTCACATTATACAACGTGTACATTATAAACCTGAACACTCCTTTCCAGATGACTTCCTCCAATATGAAAATAACATTAAATGTAATTGCTATTTTATTGTAATATTTATAGATAATAAGACTAAAGTCAGACTGTAGCTACAACTTTAAGCCCATTTTCTATCTTCTCAAAGTGTAAGGTAGCCCTTCAGCAAACATTAATAATACAAAAGAAATCACCTCGTGACATTTGTAAAAACAGTGAACACAGCAAATACCAACGCTCACAACAAATAAAAGGATATTGTTCTCACAGTCGAGCGAGACAACACACCAAATTACTCCCTTGTTGGCCAACAGAGTGAGAAGAACGCTTGCACAACAGTCCCAACACTTGTAAACATCACTTAGAGGTGAATTAGAGAAGCAGTTAAAAAAGGGGCGAAGAAACGAGCCGTTGAAGGAGCCAATCCCTCCGTGCGATATGGCGCCCTCTGTTGAACGAATGAAGCAATGCGTGTGTTTCACTTGCGTCGGTCAGACACGGAAACACGCTTGATCTTCCCAATCTGTGAGTATGTGACTTCCCACGACTGTCATTGCGTGGCTGAGCGATGTGTGGCTCGTTTTTGCACTGGAAGGCTTTTGTGTGCAATGTGTTAAATTGTGTTTTTATCTCAAGGCAGGTGCACGTTTTAGCAGACTAGCCTTGCTGCTAGCATGCATACCAGCCGGCTCAGTGCTGCACGCCTTTGAAGCCTCTAATGAAGGTATGAAGATAAAACAGCAGGAGACGTTCACCACTAGCAGCCAAGCGTCACGTGCTCTGTTTAGGCTACCTGGGCTGAAAACAAGCTGTGCCGCGCCGCGCCTTCTCCCCCGCCCCCACAATGATACGTCTGTCTGCTGGGACAGAACACACACACACACACACACACTAATCATGTGGAGAACGGGCTTAGAAAGAGACGTAAACAAAGGCAGACAGTGGTGATGGTGATGATGATGATGATGACGATGGCCCAGAATGTGAGAAAGTTCTCAAAATCCGAATCCCACGCACGCAACGACGCACGGACGATATGAAAAGGCCAGGAGAACAAAAGTGAACAAACGCACACACACAGGTGGGCCTGTGGAGTGTTTACACAAAGTGGGAAGGGGCCCACCTTGAAGAAGAAGGACCAGCACCTACAGCACAGCCTCAGCACCGCCGCCGGACCCTGAGAACACACCTTCCCTCCAGGGCTCTTCTGTAATTGCAGTCAATTTGCAACTCCAATTATTTAAAGTGGAGAGGCAAAGGATTAGACATAATGGCTGGAAGTGACTGGACATTCAGTACAGTTGTATTACTATATATTAATACTATATGACAATATTATATATTATCATTCATATGCTATACTAGTCTATTATTCAGCTAATTACATGGTCCATGGTCAATCTTTAAAAAAAGATTTGAAAGACGATGACCTGGATGACCTGGGTCATCACCCCTACAAGTCATTGCGAGTGTAGATTCCACCTCCAAGCACCTGAGCGATGACCGAGAGCCCAACCCCGTTCCAACGAGACCGCTCATCACGCAGACCGGTTTGTACACACCTTCAGCATCTCTCGTCATTCTCTGGTCCCACGTTTTCAAGCAATCGCCCGCTGGCCATGAAGACAGAAGCCAGCCATAAAGGAGCTTTACCTGAAGATAGCAGCTATATGTGGAGGGCGAAACCTCATTAAGCAACCATTAATTAGTCATTCCCTATCTTACCAATTTGTCATTCAAACACGCCCGTCAGAGCTGTAAACGTCTTTAGTGACAGGAACTTTGAATGCAGAACCCAACCCAATTATGACCAATATTAATATTGGTAATGACGTCAAAACATTGTCACATGCATGGCCTCTTTTGACGTCTTCAAACAAATGCATTTTCAATTGTTACATTT
The DNA here is from genome assembly GCA_900302315.1 of Phycis blennoides. Lineage (NCBI taxonomy): Eukaryota > Metazoa > Chordata > Actinopteri > Gadiformes > Phycidae > Phycis > Phycis blennoides. Next base: position 26,581 of record OMKI01006217.1, read on the forward strand.
GCACATGTGTGTTTGCTTTGGTTTTATGTGTTATTAACACAGTGAGGGCAGAGGTGGCTGCATGGCTAATTTGCATCTAATGTTCTGTTCTTCGGTGAGGCCTCAGGTGTTTATTTTAGATCACCTGGAGTCGTCAAGGGGCGGGCTTGTTCTGTTCCCCTCCTCCCCACAGGTGTGGCATTGATTTAATCACCATGATGGACTTACGCAAGAAATGGTGACTAGACGGGTCGGGCTGAGACAGACAGCGAGTGTGAAAGAGTGTGAGTGTGTGAGTGTGTATGAGAGAGAGACACACACACACACACACAGAGGGAGGGGGAGAGAGCGAGAGAGAGAAAGAGAGAGAGGGAGAGAGATGGTAGGAAAAGACACTGGGAGAATGACACGCTGTAGAAGTGACAGCAGACCGTGTGGGCCATCAGTTGGTCTGTAGTCCTCACAACGCTATCTGAGAAGTCCTGGTGGTAACATAGCGGATTTCTTTATTCATTTGTAGCCCCAGAGTACTAATTTGTGACCTCACTAAATACTAATTTGTGGTGTGGAAATACACATTCTGTATTGTGGCCTTGAAATCCGTATTTTGTGGCCACAAATTAGATTTGAATAATCTTTGTACGAATTTGAGGGCTCGGAATGATGATGTCACATCCCTGTTGAAATCTCATGTTGAAAAATAATGATTTTTAGCTAACAGCCACGAAATTAGTTATCCGAGTCCACAAATTAGTATATTGTGGGCAAATGTCACTAGGAAAGGGGACAGAAATGTTTCGTGCTAATGATGAACATTTCGTGGCCCCGAATTAATATTTGACAAATACAAAAAATCCAATGGTGGTCTATACAGTCACCTCCGGTGGCTGTGTAGACCGGCTCTATACAGTCACCTCCGGTGGCTGTGTAGAGGACAAGGCCAGCGAGAGCTCCAGGAGGGGCTGCTGTGACTCTGCACTGTATCATGTCATTCTTAAACTGGGTCACGCTCAGCCAGCACTAAGTATGTGTTTTATCAGTCAGCGTAATCTTTGTCCGTAAAGCCAATGATTTGGCCGCGTGTTTGTCGAGAGGCTCTGCGTATAATCAGCATAATTAGCTGATAGCAGCACAGGCGAGCAGCCAGACAGCATGTCAATGGGCAGTGGGTCGTCAACATGACTCACAACCAATGTATTTTCCCCACCGTATCTTCTCCCTTTGGGTGCAAAGCAACTCACACTGATTTTTGTTTTTGGATAAATGCTGGATTGCGCGCGGCCTCGTGCTGAAGGATACTTAGAGGCAGACTGCACACTGAACGAACAAATCCCAGACACTGTGAGTCGCAGAACCTGAACGGCGAGCCATGCTGCCTCCCTGGTGGGGTTTGCTCAAGAGCTGTTTGGTAAATGAAAAACATATCTAGAAATGAGTGCAGTGAGCGGCTTGAATGGCCATGAACTTTTATATTTAAACTTCTGATACATTTTGACACATTTGATTTGCATATAGGAAGTATATGAGAGCAAATCACCTTTCCTTAGAATATCATTAAATTCAAAATCCTGAATCATTACTCCTTTTTTGCAATTCTTTGCCTTGTGTAGATTGCCCATAAATGGTGACACAAGGTTTTGAGTATTTCAGAAACAGCAGAAGGATCCCTCATTGATCCCGTTCAATCCCTCCAGCAGCCCTGCTTACAGTGGAAGCAAACAACATTCCACGTTCAGCCTCCCCCCCTTTCATCCAGCACGTCGCCTCATATTGAACCGTGAACACAATGGGTGGCCCCGGCAGGAATCGAACCTCAGACCGCGGCGGCGCTAACGGCGTATGGGCAGGACCGCACGCTGTTGAGCAAACAGCGGCACGTATGGCATTCTTAAAACACCGCCACTTGAACAAGCAAACGCGTTCGCGATCGACACGAAAGCCGCATCACACTGTACGCGTTGTACTCTTGCAGGAGGGGGGCTTTGCCAATCATTACGGTACCGATGTCACAAGTCCCCGCTAATCTGATGTCCCGGCGGGAGGCCGCGCGGGCAACATCTTGATCAAACAGTCGCCATCTATCTAAATATGACCTCAGACACCGAAGGGTCTCCGGTGCGAATCCCTGCCCCGGTCAAAGTGGAGCGGTGTGTGTGTGTGTGTCTGTGTCTGTGTGTGTGTGTCTGTGTGTGTGTGTGTCTGTGTGTGTGTGTCTGTGTGTGTGTGTGTGTCTGTGTGTGTGTGTCTGTGTGTGTGCGCGTGATCTCGTCACACAGTGCAAATAAAACATGGCGCCGCAGACTCCGTTTTGCATCACCTGTGAAATTCACGAGGTGACCTTGTGTTGATAAGGCCCACAGGCCGTACCTGAAGGCCTTTAAAAACAGCAAAACAAACACTTGATGTGTTTCCGCTACAGTGAAACAGCTGCCATTGAACTCAGGGTGGTGAATGGCTCTTAACAGCAACAGCCCCCAGGCAGGCCTGCATTGTTGAAGACCAGAGAGGATAACAGTAGAGAGGACAATCACACCTCCCAAATGTGTTCCATGTTATTATCATTTAAGCTAAACTATAACTTCTTTGTATGGTGTTGCTATGCTCAGATGTTTAAAACGCTACCAGCTCACACTAGCATGATGCTACGCGTCCCAGCCAGCAGGTCTCAGTTGGAGACATTCTCGGCGTGAGAATGTCCCGGAGAGGTCACCTGGAAACATGCGGACGCTTTAAGAATCCCCTCTTACGTAAAGGCATTGTGAGAGTTACTGGAGAGCCCTCAAACCCTGACCTCCCCTGAGGTGAACTCTGCCCTCTGTGGTCGGTGTCTCGGGTTAGGTAAGGGATATTCATTTCCATGTCATATTTTTTTTTTTTTACACATGTACAAATATGTTATATTTATACGTGCAGAAACACACATTTATTTACATTTACATTTAGGGCATTTAGCAGACGCTTTTATCCAAAGTGACTTACAAAGAGTACATTTGTCATAAGAAGGTAAAACATTTCATTGCAGCTAATACAATAAGAGAGTCACCAGAAGTTTCAAGCATTTCAATTGCTAGATTAACCATTGCTAGTATATAACATCTCTGACTAAGTGCCAAGTTACAAAGAGCAATCAAAGTGCTAATTTACAAAGAGCAATTAAAGTGCCAAGACATACAACAAATAAGAGCATGAGGGTAAGGTTATGCAGGGTTCAGATGAACTCTTGAGTCTCTTCCGGAAGATGGGGAGTGACTCTGCAGTCCTGACATTGGCCGGGAGCTCGTTCCACCACTGCAGTGCCAAAAAACGGAGAAGAGTTGGGATTTCGCCATCCGACCTTTTCCTCCTTTTAGTGATGGCGGTACCAGTCGACCAGCTGAGGTAGTTGAACGGAGTGCTCGAGCAGGGGCGTGGTGTTTCACTAATGTTTGGAGGTAGGTAGGGGCAGTTCCATTGATGGCTTTGTAGGCCAGTAGCATCGTCTTGAATTTGATGCGAGCCACTACAGGAAGCCAGTGGAGGTCTTGGAAGAGGGGGGTCACGTGGGAGAATTTGTTTCGGTTGAACACGAGGTGTGCTGCAGCGTTCTGGATCCGCTGCAACGGTTTAATCGCGGTTGCAGGGAGTCCAGCTAAGAGCGAGTTGCAGTAGTCGAGGCGGGAGATGACAAGTGCTTGGGTCAGGAGCTGTGTCGCTTCCCTCATGAGGAAAGGCCGGATCCTGCGGATGTTGTAGAGAGCAAATCTACAGGAGCGGGTCACTGCAATGATGTTTGCAGTGCAGGACAGTTGGTTGTCGACTATTACGCCCAGGTTCCTTGCGGTCGGTGAGGCAGATACTGTGATGCCCTCGATCGAGACCAGCAGGTCCCTGTGAGGGCAGTCTTTCCCCGGTATGAAGAGAAGCTCAGTCTTTGCGAGATTGAGCTTGAGTTGATGCGCAGTTGTCCAAGAGCTGATGTCTGCCAAGCATTCTTAGATGCGTGTTGCAATCAGAGTGTCTGAGGGGGAGAAGGAGAG
>OMKI01006219.1:0-14600 GCA_900302315.1 Phycis blennoides
CCCTTCGTGCCACCAAAGCCTCTTCCCTCTCGTCGGTGCTTGTTCTCCTCGACCTCTCTGCGGCGTTCGACACCGTGAACCACCAGACCCTCCTCGCCACCCTTGCTGAACTTGTCATTACTGACACTGCGCTAGCCTGGTTCACATCGTACCTTATGGATCGCATTTATCAGGTAACATGGAACGACTCCCTGTCCAAACCCCGCTCGCTAAACACTGGTGTCCCTCAAGGCTCAGTACTAGGACCGCTTCTGTTCTCCCTATATACCAAATCTCTAGACTCTGTATTCACATCACACGGCTTTTCCTATCACTGTTATGCAGACGACGCTCAACTGTTCCCTCTCCTTCCCCCCCTCAGACACTCTGATTGCAACACCCATCTCAGAATGCTTGGCAGACATCAGCTCTTGGACAACTGCGCATCAACTCAAGCTCAATCTCGCAAAGACTGAGCTGCTCTTCCTACCGTGGAAAGACTGCCCTCACAGGGACCTGCTGGTCCGGCTGGTCGCGGGCATCACAGTATCTGCCTCACCGACCGCAAGGAACCTGGGCGTAATAGTCGGCAACCAACTGTCCTGCACTGCAAACATCACTGCAGTGACCCGCTCCTGTAGATTTGCTCTCTACAACATCCGCAGGATCCGGCCTTTCCTCACGAGAGAAGCAACACAGCTCCTGACCCAAGCACTTGTCATCTCCCGCCTCGACTACTGCAACTCGCTGAGGGCTGGAGTCCCTGCAACTGCGATTAAACCTTTGCAGTGGATCCAGAACGCTGCAGCACGCCTCGTGTTCAACCGAAACAAATTCTCCCACATGACCCCCCTCTTCCAAGACCTCCACTGGCTTCCTGTAGTGGCTCGCATCAAATTCAAGACGATGCTACTGGCCTACAAAGCCATCCATGGAACTGCTCCTACCTACCTCCAAACATTAGTGAAACACCACGCCCCTGCACGAGCACTCCGTTCAACTACCTCAGCTGGTCGACTGGTACCGCCATCACTAAAAGGAGGAAAAGGTTGGATGGCGAAATCTCAACTCTTCTCCGTTTTGGCACCGCAGTGGAGCTCCCTGCCAATGTCAGGACTGCAGAGTCACTCCCCATCTTCCAGAAGAGACTCAAGACCCACTTATTCAGTGTTCTCCTGAACCCTGCATAACATCCATCCTCTTAAGGCAATTGAAATGCTTGAAACTTGTTCTGGTGACTTTCTTACTGTATTAGCAGCAATGAAATGTTTCATCTTCTTATGACAAATGTACTCTTTGTAAGTCGCTTTGGATAAAAGCGTCTGCTAATTGCCCTAAATGTAAATGTAAATGTAAATGTGTATGTAGAGGAGGGGCTACTCACAGACGATACGTTTTTAGTGTGTTCATCAGAGAGGGTGCTGTGTCACTCCTCTGTGTGCAACAATGTGATGTGCACAGCTCTACAATGAAATATGATTTAAGCCATTTAAAAAACAAAACAATGTATGGTAAATCATTTGGATTGTGGATGGAGTTATTTAAACATCGCATTAGCTGGGTGGCTGTCATGAGCCACGAGTCATAGTAGCATGTCGTAGTAAACTAGATTGCCATTGAAATATCATATCGATGAATTAGGTCTCTCCTGGATTACTGTTTTCGAGTGTTTTCCAATAGTTAGGGTTAAAGGGCATACAATGCCATTGATATGTGCCCCAAACCTAATGGACCATTGTTGTGAATAAAACTAAGAATTTCCCTGGGTTTGAACAACTCAACAAAATATATAACATAGGACTAGACATTTTTGGATAGATAGACATATAGATAAACTGTATATAGATACATATTATACCTTTTATTCATTGCTGCTCAGCACACTGCTCAAAAAAATAAAGGGAACACTTCAACAACACATCCTAGATCTCGATGAATGAAATATTAATATAGGGCGGAGGTCTGTGCGGCCCTCCAAGGATATGCCTCCCCAGACCGTCACTGACCTACCACCAAACCGGTCAAGCTGGAGGATGTTGCAGGCAGCAGAACGTTCTCCACGGCGTCTCCAGACTCACGTCTGTCACACATGCTCAGCGTGAACCTGCTCTCATCCGTGAAGAGCACAGGGTGCCAATGGCGAATCTGCCAATCCTGGTGTTCTGTGGCAAATGCCAATCGGGCTGCATGGTGTTGGGCTGTGAGCACAGACCCCACTTGTGGACGTTGGGCCCTCAGACCACCCTCATGGAGTCTGTTTGACACAGTTTGAGTAGAAACATGCACATCAGTGGCCTGCTGGAGGTCATTTTGTAGGGCTCTGGCAATGCTCCGCCTGTTCCTCCTTGCAGAAAGGACCAGATAGCAGTCCTGCTGTGGGGTTGTTGTCCTCCTACGTCCCCCTCCACGTCTCCTGGTATCTCCTCCATACTCTTGACACATTGTGCTGGGAGACACAGCAAACCATCTTGCCACAGCGCGCATTGATGTGCCATCCTGGATGAGCTGCACTACCTGAGCAACTTCTGTGGGTTGCAGACACCGCCTCATGCCACCTCTAGTGGTGAGGGCACTGGCAAAATGTAAAAGTAACCAAAAGTCAGCCAGAAAGGATGAGGACAGAGAAATGGTCTGTGGCCAACACCTGCAGAACCATTCCTTTATAGGGGTTGTCTTGTGAATTGCCTCTCATTTCCACCTGTTGTCTGTTCCATTTGCACAACAGCAGGTCAAATTGATTCGCAGTGTACTGTATTTCCCTTGGCTTCTTTTTTCACCTGCTTTGGCAATGTAGACGTATGTTCACATTGTTTTCGTTTTTTGAATTCCTTTTTTGAATTGAATTGAAAATGTTATTGAATTGAGAGAGATAGAGATAAAGAACAAATAACAGAGGCAGAGAGATGGCAGGCGACACACTGATGGATGGCTGGATATACAGGCAGACACACAGATGGACAGTGGGAGAGTGGAAGAGACAAACAAATCTAAAGTAGTAAAAAAAAAGGGGAGAGGATTAACTGCAGGATGGAAGAAAGGTAAGGAGAACACCAGATCTGGAAACAGGAAGGTAGACAGATGGACCAAAAGCAAAATCACACAAACAGACACTAATATCATTAGTGTTTTGCTTGCCCCTGAACAGATTAATTCCATTCCAACAGTAAAATAGAGGACAAAGAAGATTTGCCCGCTGTCATCGGATCCGTTTGTTTACCAAACAGCTGACAGAACGATTGGTAGGAGAGATTAAAATATTTGGACAGAAAAATGCACAGGGCTTAGTTGCTATGACATAATTGCATAATAAAAAAAAGTCATAATAAATTAAGGTGCACTCTGCCTTTAATTAAGTGAGTAAGTACATAGTAGGAGGTGAGGGAAGGAGAGAGGACAATGGGAGGACACAACAACGGTCACGTGACAAGGCCTCCTCTTCAGTTCATGATTCATTCATACACAAACATGTTTTTGTCCATTTTCGACAACATGACAATTACTGGTTTCTGGACACCTGGACTTGTTTTTAGAACAATTTATAATAATTTCCACTTTTTATGTGAGGGTAGGGCATGATAATACGGTTAGGGGTACGAGGTACTCAGCCTTTCAACAGCATTTAAATAACATTCTTACAAACATGTACCTGCAAATTTAAATTAATGTATGCCACATAATTTTTTCTACCCCAGATTAATTCTAATCTGACCCATCAATCTAATGAATAAATGCTGCCTGGTCTTCAACCTTCCCAACTTCTTCAACACTACTCCACTCCTCCTGCACTGGCTGCCGGTCGCTGCTCAAATCCGCTTCAAGTCACTGGTACATGCCTACTGTATTGCGATGGCTCCATCCCATCCTACATCCAGGACTTGGTAAAACCATACACACCACACCCGCTCTATGACAGACAAATATCTTGCTACTCCCTCACCCAGCAGGCCCCAGCTGTGCTCAACAACATCTTGTTTGCTGCTGTCCTGGATCCACAATGGTGGAATGAGCTCCCCATTGACATCAGAACAACTGAAACCCTACCCATCTTCCACCGCAGACATCTGCCTCAAAGTAATCCATTCAGAGTACATCTTGGCCCATGAAAAAAATTAACAAAAAAGATTCTCTATCTCTTGTATCTATAATGTATGCACTTTTACCAGTTTTTGGGTTGTATCTTTACAGTTGAATACAATTATCTTAAATTGCTTTGGACAAAAGCATCAGCTAAATAAATGTAAAGTGATGCTGTGGGATCCCAGTTGAACACAGCTATATTGCAGGTTTAAATGTTACATTATATTGTATATATTGAAGGAGAATATAGTGTTATATACTGTATGTAACCAGGGGGTACAACCTGTCGCGAGGTGTCTCTTTTAGAAAGTTGTGTAATATGTAAGAATTCACATTAGGGTATGTAAAAATGTGCGTGCATCCCTTTGTGTCTGTATATGGGTTTGTGTGTGTTAATTGCAATTAACACAAAAACACAAATACACAGAGAGAGGGAGAGAGAGAGAGAGAGAGAGAGAGAGAGAGAGAGATAAGAAGAAGGAGCAACCTGTGGTTCTTGTCCTCCATCTGTAGCGTGTAGACCATGTCATCGGCTAGCAGGGCACGTGCATGCAGGCTGCTGACGTTCTCCCCCCACTTGAGCTTCAGGCTCTGGGGGCCGGCCGCAGCGCACTCAAGAGGTGGTGGGGTAGGTGGGAGGGGGCGTGTCCTCACTAGGAGAGGCGTGCTCAAGGGGCCGGAGCCTATGGCGTTGACCGCCTGGATCTGCACCCTGCAGGGGGACAGGATAGAAGAGGTTGAGTTCAGTTCAGTTCATGATAAAATGTCCCTATTTGACATTTTCATACTTTCGTTTACTACAACTTCTTCGCTAACATCTACAGGCATGCTTATGTATCTGCGGCTGCTGCAGGGCTATCAAACTTAAGGCTATCAAACAAGGCAGACCCCTCTGTTTGTAGATATATTTTGTGTTTGACACAGTATACCCTTATGTTTAATGTGTTTTCCTGGCCAGCTTGGCATGTAGCTTTACAACTTACAACAAGCATTGTCTGCGTCCAGTTTTGCATCCCCCGATTCATTGGCCCATTTCCCATTGAAGAAGAATGTACCAATTCCAGAGATACCAAAAATAAGTATAAGTATTGAATATACACTATGGTCTGTTTGGAACAAAGGACTTGGAAAGTATGCCTTGGTTTGAATCTTAATCATCTTAATCTTTACCATAAATCTTGCTATCTGGCTCCAGCTTCTACGGACCCTATTTATTAATCCCATGTTCTAAGTCTCCCGACTGAAGAACTTTCCCCTACAAACGTATGGTCCTGTCACAAGTTTTAATCTACTGTCTTTGTGTAGAATTGGTTTCTTCCCCTAGGTATCCTCAGTTATAATTTTCGTTTTTTGCCCTTTGTCTGATTGTCTTGTCGTGTGTATAACCCAGTCTATTGTTAGTTATTGTTCCTCCTTTTAGTTTTACTTTTGAGAAATGCCAGCTTTGGCTTGTTACCTTTTGACATCTTTTTTTAAGAATTTTTGTGAAGACCTTGCATTTGAGTCCAGAACCTGATCCTTACAATAATAGCCGTTATGCTCATAAAGTATTTGTATCTGGAATGTATGAATCCGCCTGGAACTGAATTGAAAGGGCATCTCTATCAAATATATATATACTGGCTTTTGACTCTGGAATGGACTTGACTATGAGTAAGGAAAACATGTCTGTGGAAGGCTCTAGCTTAGAGGTAGGTGGGAAAAAACTTCAGGTCTGCTTGTGTGGTTGGCAAAAGGTAACAACCTTAAGGGGCCTCAAGGTGCTTGTTACAGGGAACACAGGGACCCCGCAGTGACAATTATTTCCTTAGAAGTATATCGAAGTATATAGAAGTAAGTAAGTTGGGTGAAGTCCAGTGGCAGGAAACAAACCACAGTTCGCAGGACATCAGCACCCCTGAACCAGGTCCTAGCACCGAGGAACGGCGAGAGGCCAGCCAGCCTAAAAGGGGGGAGGGGTTTAGTTCTCAGAAACCTAGAATAAAGTGGCCAGGGGCCTCCGATGGTAGGAAATGGGAGGATATCATTGAACATTGAACTGAGTAGGATTTTAGGCAAGCTTTTTAGGCAGCTTAAGCTGCCGAAAGTAAGTTGGAAAAAAATGGGTGGTGTTATTTACAACTATGGAGCAGAAAGGTTTGGCGTGTTTGAGAAAAAGAGGAAAGTAGTTACTGAGGTAGTTAAATCTAGACGCCAACAAGAGATAGACAGACTTGTCCGGGAGAGAAGACGACTCCAGGAGGCTATGAAGGAAAGCTACAGAGGTTGAGAAGGAAGGGCTAACTACAGGTTACAGGTAGATGTGAAGGATCATTTGGCGTTCATTGTGTTAAGAAGAGCGTTAGGAAAAACAGGAAAAAGAGCGAGCTAGAATAGCATTTTACAAGGATCCGTTTAGTCATTATTTAGTAGGGAGAAAAATGGTAGCCTTAGGGCTTCAAAACAGGAGCTTGAAGGACATCTGGAGAAAGTGCACAGAGACAGGGAATGGTTTTGAGAGCTATCCCTCCCCCCCGATATTCCACCTATCGGAGGGATCGACAGTCAATGTGATGAAAGCCCACCAAGGTGGAAAGAGGTACAGGAGATAGTAAGGCGTGCAAGAGCCTCTTCAGCCCCAGGGCCCAATGGAGTTCCTACAGGCAAGTGCGCCAGATGTGCTAAGGTTTCTATGGACATTGATGAAGGTAGTCTGGAAGAAACAGATTATTCCTAAGGCGTGGCATAGAGCAGGGGGAATTTTCATTCCCAAAGAAAGGGACTCTGTAGAGATATGTCAGTTTAGGCCAATCAGTCTTCTTAATGTAGAAGGGAGAGTTTTCTTTAGTGTTGTGGCACAGAGGTTGTCTAGTTACTTGGAAAAGAATAGCCTGATTGACACTACTGTGCAAAAGGCTGGTATCCCAGGCTTCTACGGGTGCTTGGAGCACACGAGAATGATTCGGAGCCAGATCCAGGCAGCTAGGCATGAGAAAAGAGACATTCATGTAGTTTTCCTGGATCTGGCAAACGTGTTTGGTTCAGTACCGCATAGTCTGTTATGGGAGGCTCATGATTTCTTTAGAGTGCCAGGTGGTATAAAGAGGCTAGTTAAAGCTTATTTCCTAGATATTCAACTCTGTTTTACTAAAGCGGAGTACACTACAGCTTGGCAGCAGCTGGAGGTAGGTATTATGGCAGGGTGTACAATTTCCCCATTGGCTTTTACGATGGCAATGGAGGTCATTATTAGAGCTTCAAAATGGGTAGGAGGTGGAGAAAGGTTGCAGGGAGGGCTGCGCCTCCCACCAGTGGGCAGTGAGCAGTGTGGCCTTATATGGAAAGGGCATGTTAGAGTTGCCGGTATCTAGTCTGACAGAGGAATACAAGTGTGCTAAAGTTAGACTGGAAATTACTCTAACTCAGTCAAAGGATCCAGTGGTTAGAGGTACAGTGCCCACGGTCAAAACTGGAAGGAAGTGGAAGCCAAAAGAGGCAGTGCAGCAAGCACAGGCAGCCCTTAGACACAGGGACATCATTGGCCAGGTTCAGCATGGGCGTGGTGGTCTAGGGCTGTGTGCAGGAAATCCTGCTCCGAGTTAGGCTACAGCAGTAGAACAGAGAAAGCTGGTAGTCGAAGAAATACCTCGACAGGACGAGATGGTAAGATGTACAAAGGCAGTGTCACAGGCAAAGCAAGGGCAGTGGGTGAATTGGGAGAGTGTAGAGAAGAGAAGGTTTAAGTGGAAGGAACTGTGGAGCATGGAGGAAAGCAGAATGAAATTTCTGATAGGGGGTACTTATGATGTGCTATCATCTCCCCAAAATCTAAGCCAGTGGTTGAGTGAGGATCCTGCCTGCCCGTTGTGTTCCAGTGCAGGTACGCTTAGGCATATAGTGTACTGTCAGGTTGTAAAGTTAGTCTTTCCCAAGGACGATACACTTGGCGTCACAATCAGGTGCTGAAATGTTTGGCAACTGCAGTTGGGGAAGGGCTGCTGGAAGTGGACCCCTTGGCTGGTCGCAATCATGTTAAGTATCAAGGTAAGTATGTACGTGTATGTAATGATGTGGCATTTGTACGTGAGGGAGAAGCTGTATTAAGGAAGTACGCACCTGGTCTCCGCCCACTCCCAGGACAGCTGGGAATGGGCAGAGACTGGAAAATGAGGGTAGACTTAGGTGAGCAGCTAACCGTGCGGACAGAAATAGTTAGCACTAGGTTATGACCAGACATGCTACTGTGGTCCGAAGCGTTGAAGCTGGTTTATTTTATCGAGCTCACGGTCCCCTGGGAAGACCGAGTTGACATGGTGTACGAGTGGAAGAAAGCGAGATATGCAGAGTTCACAGCGGACACAGAGCAGCAAGGGTGGAGGGCCCAGGTACGGCCGGTAGAAGTTGGCTGCTGAGGCTTTGTGGCAAAGTCCGCTTTTGCACTCCTAACAGAGTTGGGCATATGTGGACGGCGCATGAAACTGGTGATGAAGAGCATGTCGTAAGCAGCGCAGAGTGCAAGCAAGTGGCTTTGGCTAAGGAGGAAGCTTGGTACTTGGGGTTCCTGGTAAGGACAACGGTAAGCTACGGTGATGGCAGGCGCTAAATGGTGAGGTTTAGAGGGAATTGTGAGGTGGTGGCATAGAGGGGTGTGTTTCCAGGACGCTAGAATACACAGTTAAGCCTTTTTGAGGTGTCGTGGGCCTAACTTGACGAAACACTGGTGAAGGAAGGTGCCCACTTGATAACCCCAAAATGTGCCGCATACCGCTGTTGGCTAGGCTAGGTAATGGGTGAATGGTGCCACCTGAGGAATGACTCCATAGATTTATGATGCCGTAGCCTGATGTCTGCTATGGTGTACATAACCATATGTACACTTTATGTCACTCACGTGTTGGTTGCTTGGGCTTATCTGAGCTGGCCTTCTACATGTTTACCTTGGATGACGGCACAAGGGATAGTAACATCTTGTCCTGTGTATTAATGAATGCTCCTGTAATCAATGCTGCGAATGGACACATAAGCACCATTTGATAATCTAAATAATGAACATATGGAAGAGCCTAACTTATCCGTGTGGAGTGCCTGGCATGATGTGCAGTTTGACATTGACTCTGTGAACCTGCAACCTTTACTTATAATTCATGCTGGGAGAACACAGAGCCAATTAATTAAAGGTGGGCTCTTATGCCATTTTTGTGGCTAATAAACTCATTTCAGAGTAATAGTAGAACAGGTTTACATGCTTTAATGTTAAAAGAAAAGCCTGATTGTTCAACTGGCCTACTCTGTTTTGATTGGTCACAAACTTAGCTTGTGTGTCTGCAAAATCCCACACCTGAGTCCCGAGCAGCTGTAAAATGCACTTTTATCTAAATGCACTTTTGGGAATACACAGAATGCCTAGTGAAGTGGAAAATGTCGCAAGAAAAATCTTGCAAGAAATATGAAATACATGAAATGAAAGGACACTGAACAGGTTGCTGGCCATTCTGGACAATGAATGCCACCCACTTCACAAGATAATATACAAACAAAAGAGCATTTTCAGCAACAGACTACTGTCAATACAATGCAAAACGGAAAGGCTGAGGAGGTCCTTTGTTCCCATGGCCATCCAACTGTTCAACACAAACTTCTCAGCATAAGTCCCCCTCTCTCTGCTCCCCCCCCCCACCCTGATACTTGTCATGCTCATACTCTCACCGTATTTATAATTATTTATACTATACTACTATATTATGTTAATATTTAATCATATACTGTCACAATACTGTCATTGCACTGTTTACCGTTTACTTTACACTGTTTACCGCTTACTTTTGTTAATTATCTCAACACCACACATGCACCGTACTCCTACTCCTTAAGTTAAATTTTATTTCATTTTTATTTTATTTATGTACCTTTTATATGCTCCTTCTACATGTGTGATATATGTGTGTGTATATATGTAAATGCTACTGGATGCCAACAATTTCCCTATGGGGATTAATAAAGTATCCATCTATCTATCTATCTATCTAAATGCATGAAATACATGTTGCATACTGGATAAATATGCCATATGCAGTGAATTTGCCTGAGGAGCAATTTGCTTCATTATAAATAAAAAAAAAAAGTATTTGTTGTTAATCACTTATTTTCCTGATTAGGTTGTAAGATAAATCAACCACCTTCCAGTCCCCCCTACATGCATGGTACACTATTCACGCCTAGAAGCTAACTGTTTGAATTCGTTCACCCTGCAGGAAATCAACAATATCCTTAGAGCTGACTATGGACCTTTGGGGCGTAGGACAGAGGAAGAGTATGTTTTTATTACATGAAATGAGATACAACTGTCTAAAATAAAATCTGAACACTAAAAGTTTCATTATACCACAGGACCCAAATAACTAATAACTAAGACATGACAAATTAATGCTTTCCTCAATATAAATAATTTTTTTTCAAGCATCCCTACATATACACAGCAAAGTCAGTACCAATCCAAGACAACTGGATTGGTAATTGTGTCCATTGAGTCCCCTTTACTGAAGCAGGAGATAAGGCCGGCCACAAGGTCCTCCTTTGAGGGTCCCTCGCTGACAGGTCTTCAACTCTTCAACAAATGGTGTTGGGTACTCAAACAGCTCGTCAAAGACCATCTTCAGAAGGACATCCACATAGTCTAAAAAATATTGCATTCTATTAGGCACTTTGTCTTTTACTACTTTTCTGAATCATTCCTTGTATATTTATGTTATGTGTGGCAATACTTATTTACATTATTTTGTAATTTATTCTATAAAATACTAAATATTTTAACACATACTAAATAATGCTAAATAATGTGTTAATCAGAACAAATCCATAAATAATAAAGCATACTCACAGGTTGTGATCCTAAATGTCCAGGTTGGGCCAACAAAGGTGGAATTGCAAAAATCCTGCATTGTCCTGTGCCCGGTAGCAATTCTCAGTAAAATGCCGCGAACACAAAGAAAGGCTGTTGTACTGATGAAGAATAGCAGTAAAAATGTAATTGTAACATGGCCATAAAGCTAACCGAATTCTTGTGGCCAAAGCTGTAAATAGCGTATTTTGAGGGCGTGCCTAAATCCTGCGAGGCAGGACGTCTGCACTTCTGTGATGATATGATGTAACCAAAATGAAGATGCTAAATGCTATCTACAAATTAGTTGTTTAAGGAAGTTCAGGAGGGGTTAACTCCCTTAAGCATTTAGCGCACTATGCGCTTTATAGCTTAATAGACTGTAAACATGAATAAAAACATGATGTAACACATTAAAGGTAAGGAAAAGCAAAAAAACATGCTATCACCTCTATAAACACAATGAGGAAATGAGGAGGGTAGAGCAAAGAGAGGGACAGCAGAGACATCGGGCAGCGAGGACGTGAGACATTAGAGGGGGTTGTCAAGCCTGCCACGCTCCCACCTCTCATTCACAGCTGCACCGCATCAGGTGATTAGTGACAAATCAGTCCCTCACTACTATCAGTTTTGACAAGTTGAAATGTCATTTGAAAATATGTGAAAATAGATTTGTAACATGTCAAAATTGTTTTACAGATATTAACATTTTAACTACCGGTAGTCAAAATGACATTTTAACTACTGAAAACTAAATTGCTAGTTGCCAGCGCTACTGTGGAAATGCTAAAACTGTTTGCCATACAAACACACTTTTTGGATTGAGTAGTAGCACGCAAACATGGACATCAACATAAAAACACAAACCCACACACATACACACCACCCCCACCTCTGTTCCAGGAAACCACTGAGCAACAGTAAATAAACATGTGCACACAACAGAAACACACAAACACACACACATCCTATTCACCCATTGTATCTTATCCTCAATTCCATGAATTTATTCAAACATATACACGCACGCACGCACGCACGCACACACACACACACACACACACACACACTGACAAACAGACACATGCACCTGACACACACACACCTGATTGGCTGTTCATTGCTCATTGGGTGAATGACTGTGATAACAGACAGAATCTCTACCTAAACATCTGGATCAATACACGACAGCTGTGGGTTAATCTTTCGGGGAACCACAGACATACCAAGGAAAAATTTACAAAAAAAAACAAAACGAAAATGACGAGAGTCTATATTGGAATGGGCTAGTCTGGATGTGGGTATGGTGTTTTTATGGTTTTGCTAATAAAACAGTGTTTTGAATTTTGTGCATAGGTCCGCGGGTACCTGTACTCGCTGTCAGGCTGAAGGCCTGTGACCAGGTGACTGGTGGCGGTCTCAACGTTGATGGTCTGGTCTTCCAGGTTGATGACGTAAGAGGTGATCTCTGCCCCATTGCTGCTTGGCTCCTCCCATTTTAGGAGGAGGCATGTGGAGGGGGAGTGGTCTGACTCAGAGGGGATGTGGTCCAGGAGACAGAGGGACGAGACAGGGTCGGGATTGGTAGCTGGTGTCTGGAAGCTCACCACCTCACTGTAGGGCCCTGCCCCTGCCTGGTTCACTGCCTGGGTAGACAAATGTACAATTTAAACCTGCACTTTGTATGTTTTCCCACAGTGGGGAAGGCAATAGTCGACCTGAAAACTATTTGTCGAGAAAAATTCCCTAGATGTATTGACTCATGAATGGGCATGTGGAGTGGAATGGAGTTAATATCTGCAGTAGAAAAGTGACCTGGTACAGGTTTGAATATATCAATGTAAATATACAGATATAGTGCAGGTTTAATCAAAATGGAGGAAGACATAAAACAAAGATAGAGAAAGAGAGATTAAATAATTAGGAGGATATAGAAATTCTAAAGTAGGCAAAATAACACAAATTAACATGAAAAAATAAATTCTGTTTGATATGCTACAGCACTTCATATTCAGTCCACTTTCTCAAATGACCAGCCCCCTGCCCCATTTGATGAAAGTTTGGTATCTAGACTTGGAAGCTAGGTCTTATTTGACAAATGACAACATACATTCGTACATGTGCTCTTTAATTATGTCCGACTTGAAGCAATTAAAAATTAATCTTTAAAATAAAAAATAGTTAGTTAAGATATAGAGTTAAAAATACCAACATCACTAAATTTGTTATCTTTTAAAGTGGCAGAGGGACCTGAAGCCAGAGCCATTTTGAGAGTTTTGTCAACAAAAGTTCAAAATGCTTGATTATCATGTGGTTCATGTAAACTTCAGATAGTTCTGGGGTTCTGGATTTCTGGATAGTTCTGAAGTGCTGGATTTCTGGTGATTAAGAGTCAATAAATCAATGATTTACAATATCTATAAAGCACACCAACCTATGTATGTTGTTACATCAATATGTTTTGGGGAAATTTGCTAATATTTGAGGATAAATGTGAACAGCTGTGTTATTTGCCTTGTGGACAAATTTGACATACCATGTTACTCAGAACCAGAGGTCGCGCTAGACTTTTTCGTTGTCTGTCATTTTGACTGACAGGGTCATAAAAATCCTGTTATAATCTATTTTTACCGGTCACTTTAATTTTTTAAATGATAATAATGACATATCCAATAGCATTTCATTTTAATAAATTTTTAATTAATATTCAGTCCAAACAAGCTGAACAAATAATCCACACCGTGGATACACACATCAAGCAGAAGAATATGTAACTTTTTCCCCGCAGTAACAAAAACAACTGACTGTGAGGCCATCCTTAACAATATTTCGGTTTGCCATAACCCGACCGACCCTTTCCATTTAGGACCGACCCAAATATATATATTTTTCCCTTTTAGTCCGACCAACTTGCCGGTTGTAAACTTGCGTTAAGACCGACCGTTTTTTTTTACTCTTCAAACAACTAATGCAAATACAATAAAACCCTTTGAATTATATTTTAGTAAGTATCGTGAATATAAATTGCCTACATACACACGTAGGCTACGTTCTTTCTTTTATATTCACTTCATTTCATCAATGGTTTGCGCTTGTCTGTTATGATGGCTGCGGCTGCAGTAAAGAAAATGTTTGCAGTCACCGTTCAAAGTTATACGGGTTCAGGCACCGTAGCAATACATTTAAAAAATGCATTGAAATATCTCGACACCGCTATAACGGGACACGAAGTTCTGGAAGAACTGTGCCCAGATCTTTACCCATCCCCTCTCCCCTCGAGTCTTACAGTGAATGTGTCGACTGATGTCAAGGAGACCACTAAACCTTTACGGGTTGGAGACCCAGTCAGTGGCGTCACGATATGCAAATGTGTTAAAATTCATAGCGACGTATTCACCATGACCAAAATGTTACTTTTTTTTTTTACTTAGAATTAGAAAAAAAAAAATATAGACCTACCTACCGACCCTTTTATTACATTTTTTTTGGTTGTTACTGCAAACAGAAATATTTTTAAGGATGGCCTGACTGACCCAACCTCCTTGCTGCCGCTTGCTCGCTCCGCCGAGGCCAAGGGCTGAGTTTGTCCTTCATCTTCATCTGCTCCTCTTTTTTCACCTCTTTTTTCCACCTCTTTTATCAACGTTATCATCGTTATTGGGCTTTTTAAAGGAACTTCTGACACTCA
>OMKI01006266.1:680-8180 GCA_900302315.1 Phycis blennoides
TAACTGAAGCACTTACGCCAAAACACGTCGTCTGTCAAACTCAAAAATATATTGTGCACGTACAAACAGATATCGTCTGTTTCACACACACACACACTCGCTCACACACACTCACTCACACACACACACACACACACACACACACACACACACACACACACACACCGAGGGACCCACGATCACTGCACAATACTTGTATGCGCTCTGATATCCCACAGCAAGCAAACACACACATACACACACAAACACATAAATGTGCCACCATTAATCAGACGCGGGGTTAATGTCCCCGAGCATAAATACAAAGATATCATTATCTCCTGGTCGCCTCAGATTGCAGACCCCCTGCTTGGGAAAGCACGTGGGCAGAGAACCATGTCCATTCGGGAGGTAAGAACCAAACACACACACACACACTGATGGAACAGCAGGGGGGGGCATGCCCTGATCAGCTCCACTACTTTGTCATATTGCCGCATTTCTGGGCTTGTGTTTCCATGACAGCTGTGTTGTCGTTGTGCTGTACACACTGGAGTGCATCAACACATCAACTTCCCTTTCAGAGATGAATGGGAACCCTCTTGGGTCACCCAGGAGTTTTGGCGATTAGAACGAGACTTTACTCGGCAAGCATGCGCTTCACGGCAGGGAAGAGACATTCTGGAGGCTATGGTTCGCTTGTTTGATGAACATATTTTACTACAAAAACAGGAGTTTTTCATTGGCAAATTTGTGTTAAACATGCACTGTTTTGAAATCTGGAGCTCAAATAAAAGAGTTTGCGTGGGATTCTGGTTTCACGTGTAGATCTATTCACAGTGAGTACACTGTTCACATGTCAACTGTTTACTGTACACTTACATCGGCACTCACACCCACACACACCTGTGACATCACAAGTTGGAGTATCGAGCCAGGTGCACGATGGCCAAGTGTACCAGTGACAGTCAACTTGGTAGGCTGGGAGATCTACCCATCATACATTTGGGTGGACACTCCCACCTGTGAAGTGAGTCACAGGGCAGATGTTGAAAGAGCTCGTCATAATAA
Source organism: Phycis blennoides (assembly GCA_900302315.1). Classification (NCBI taxonomy): domain Eukaryota; kingdom Metazoa; phylum Chordata; class Actinopteri; order Gadiformes; family Phycidae; genus Phycis; species Phycis blennoides. Next base: position 1,731 of record OMKI01006266.1, read on the forward strand.
TCACACCTGGGGTCAAATAGGGACCCTCTAAGCTGTTGTTGAAATTCTGAACAAAAAAATAAAATAAAACAATTTTCAAATCTTAAGTGATTTGAAGTTGTTCACATGTATAGAGACCATTTCACTCCACATCCATCCACAAAACAGCAACATTCACCCTTTAAAGCTTTGATTTTCCCAAATAAAAACGGCCGTGTCCACATCTCTAGTGGCCATGGTCACTGCTGTATCCCAGAAGTACACAAGAGAACCCATTACTCATTTTGCACAAGTACCTGGTTTGAGAGATGAATTAATATGAAATAAATAAAGTCCTAATTGATCAGAGCTTGAGTAGCATTGCCCGATATTTCTCTTGATCGTGAAGGAACCCAATTTCAACAAACGCACAGCGTGACACACTTCAAGTGGAACATCTAGACAGCAGAACCCCAGCCTCGAACTCCCCATGCTGCTTTGATGTCATGTGCTGCACAGAATGTCCCTAATGAAGAACAGTAAGTCCATTGAAGTCTAAATGATCCAGATATTTAACTGGTCGGAGAATTTTCCTAATTCAGTTGACGGGGTTCGAGTTGTACATAGAACAAGCCTCCACTCAGCGACACCGGTCAGATGCAACCTTGAGATGCAGTGTTTAGATTGTTTCAACAGCGATAACATGAAGCCATATGGAGTTTAGATATACTCAAATACATGATTTGCATATCATGCAAAGAATCTTGAAAGTCCATTTTTTACTGCAAGGCTGAAGGTTATATTAAACCCGAGGGCAAGAGCAATACAGATGTCCATCGATGTTCTCCCGCTCACTGGGGATGGTGATTGCTCAGTGAATATTGATGGTCAATAAATAACCAAGCGTTACAGTTGGGTTTTAAATTCAGATTTGAATGTGGCATCACATCAGTGTCAAAAGGAAACCTTACACAAAAGCTTGTAGAGCAGACGGCGTGTCGCAGTCAGTTGGTTGAACGCACAGCTTCAATGAGACTGATCTGAAATCAGAGGAGAACAAAAACGTAATTGTGTGATTTGTATAATCTTAGAAAGAAAATGTAATCGTATATATAATTGTAATTACAACTTCCTGTAACCTACATTGTCTTGACAAATTGGTAGACATTTTAATTATGTACACAGGTATTATGGTACTTATGACAGAACAGAAAGAAAAAACTAGGTTCAGACCACCGAACACCTAATTTCAAATAGATTGTGGTGGACTTCATCTTGACAGGGCCACATCTCCTACCAATGAGACAGTAGTTATGAACCTCCCAGCAGCCAATCAAATCTGACTAAAAAGATTAGTATTATTATTAACATTAAAAAGACCCTACAACTCACAGGATCTTAACACCTGCTGAATGACAAGGCATGAGTCACATTTCAATCACTCTCATTGAATTTCACATTTGTGAAATGTGATTTTGATTCTTTTTCTAGTAGTGTTGATGAGAATATGGGTCGAAGGTCATCTCCCAGACCAGCAGGTGGGCATGTCTGTTCACATCAGGTCTCCTGAGGACAAGGGACACCAACACACACCGTTTTAAAAGAGCTCCCTATTTTACCACCAGGTATGATGTTGCTCAGACATTTCAAAATATACCCCATAGTGACATCACACATGGCTATATCCACCTAGATGTATGATGGATAGATCAGCCTACCAGTTGGTACAGTCCACTGGGTACTCTGCTAGGTTGATATACCATGCATCTGGGTGGACACTCACACCCACATGAGGTCAATTTTAAATGCACGTAATGTCTAGGCAACTCTTGGCTGATCGTCAAATAGGGGCCAATATAGCAATATTGACCAAAAAAAAGTTCGTTCAAAACGGTTGATAGAAAAAAAATATGCGATGGTCCCATTGAAGTCTCATGTGAAACTAGTTATAAGTCTTGCAGATCAGAGTGCATCATGGGATTTTTTGTTGGCGATACTCCATGGCCGTTTTGTGATGCGTGGAGAGTTGTAGTATTATAAAATCCAAAAACAACAACCTAGGCTTATCAAAACTGTTTTGCCACGTCTTGCATGAGAAATGCTGTGGCAGTTTCAAACAACTTCAAACATCTCCTCTTAATGATAATTAATCATGATTAATTACTAAATAACCAAAACATTACTACCAATGATTTTACTATGTTTCCAAAATGGAGCACAGGCTGGGCACAACATTGCCTTCGTCTGCAACCATGGGCAGGGAATGCTCGTAGGATAGACTACAAATAAATTACATGTACGAACACTCACACACACACTTCAATTTTGAACTTTGAATACTTTACTGCCATGTAAACACTGGAATTTGCATCAGTGAAGTTTAAAACACCAACAGCTACAAGATGGCAGGGCTACACATTCAGAACGCGGCTGGTCTAACATGAACGGGCTTTGGGCTTCAAGGCAGACTCTTCCCCTTTTGATGTCAGCTGATCACCAGCCTGCTGCCCACGTGTTTCAGTTCATAGGAACCTTTTGTTTTTCTAACCTTCTAACCCTTTTGCGTGTTTATCGAAAAAGCAGCAAATACTTAAATAGAAATCCAGATTTGTTTACATTTTCCAACCTTGAAGTTTTGTATGGAAGCAGAATATTAATTAACAGGTAGTAGTGACAGACCTAGCCTACTAGTTAACAGCAATACAATCTTGCATTTTGAAAAGCTTCACCCAACATCACCAGTGACCAAACATCTTATCACATCCGGTCCGCTGAGGGTGGACACGTAGCGAGCGGAAGAAGAAAGGAGCAAACAGGTGGATCCCATTTTCCACGTGATGATGATGATTAACACACACAGGTGTTCCTCATCACATGAATTGTGCGTCTCTCTGTTTAGTTCCGCTGCAGAGCGGCGCTGCTGGCAGACATAAATCAAACACACCCACCAGGCTGGGGGGGGCGTGTCACACCTGTGTTTGCCCTGCCTGGTGAAAGCAGCCATTGTCTCGACTTTTTTCCTTCTTACATTTACATTTATATTTACATTTACATTTAGGGCATTTAGCAGACGCTTTTATCCAAAGCGTCTTACAAAGAGTACATTTGTCAGAAGAAGGTGAAACATTTCATTGCTGTTAATACAGTGAGAAAGTCACCTGAACAAGTTTCAAGCATTTCAATTGCTAGATTAACCATTGCTAGTATACAACATCTCTGACTAAGTGCCAAGTTACAAAGAGTGATTAAAGTGCCAAGACGTACAACAAATAAGAGCATGAGGGTAGGGTTTTTATTTTTGTTTTGTTTTTTGCGGGGGGTTGTTGTAGGATGGATGTTATGCAGGGTTCAGGTGAACTTCTTCTAGATAGTGAAATACAAAATAGCCTACTTCTTATCCCTGCAAGAATGTGTTACTTGTTGTGTCTTTTATTTTTTGCAGTTTTTTGTCATATATTTATGTTGATTATAATGTATTGGTTGTAAACAATTGTATGTTCACAAATGACTGAATAAATAAATCCTCCTAAACATTTAGTTTGTAACATTTAGAGGCTTGTATCAGATATGCTACATGGAATGGACGGCAATGGGGAACACACTTGGAAGGCCTCACACTCAGACGCCCAATTATATTCTGTGCCATTAAAGATCATTATTAGGCTACACAGTTTTAATGTGATTCAAAGATGGCGTGAAATTACTTTCTTGTTTTCAGCCGTTTCAGAGTGAGACAGGATATTACAGTGGATTAAACATGGGGGGGTCCCACATGCTGATGATAGACTCCGGTATTGGCTAACAGCTTGAGATGTGTTATGGCCGACCAGAGAAGATCACTCGATATATCCCATTTAAGCACTTCCCGTTGATCCTATTGAGCCATTTCAAGTTTTGTATTCACCTTTTACACTCCGGTGCCATTTAGCATCTCCTTAACCAAGTAACCAAAGGCTCACTGCACACCTCCACACACGCTTCTGAGATCAGCCAGCCAACAACGTTTTACACAAAACAAAACAGAAAAAACTAAAACTGTTTGATTCAGCTTTTCGGTTTTATTATTTGAGTTTTTTGAGAAACAGTGACTCCATTTCCACAAATTGTATCCAATGTTTTCATGAGTGGGTTTTTCACAACGGGTAAAATGACAATAAACAACATATGACAACAGAGACACGTCGTAAGAAGCAGTTTGGGGCAACTCAAAAGTGATGCCTGAACTCTGGTTGAACTCATCCACTAGGCCTTCCACAACATGGCTCTGTAACATCAGGTACCTTCTGACTCCCGCATGAGAGAGCGTTCACGGCAAGCGTCAAAAGCCGAATCAATCACACATCGAAAAGAGATGATGAAGGACATGCAGTGCACAACATAATAAACACAACAACACAACAATCAATTCATCACAACTGAAAGGGAGATGGTGTTGCATGCAGCTCTTAGGTTAGCCCCTGTGATCATACCCCATTTACACTTTGCTTTGACCTCACGATTGAGGCTGAGGTTTCCGGGTGGGAGAGACCGGAGGGGAGAGACCGGACGGGTCGCCTTCCCCCTGTGGATCACCTGCAGCTCCCGCTGCTCTGTTGATTTTAGAGTCGACATTTCTTCCAAACTTTTTTTTTTTTCAAAACAGCTTCAAAAGCACAATTCAAGAAAGTTTAAAGGACTCTTAACTGCATAACCCACACTTTGTGTCCCAGGAGACCCCGTGGTGCTTTCTGCTGGTCACTGTGTTCACACTCATCTCCTGGTCACATCCCCATCCCCCTGACCCACCCACCCCCAAAGTCCTGCCTCCAGCACCGATTCTTCAGTACCAAATTCAGGCCAAGCTGAGTGCCACTCAAGTAGCCAGACAGTGCAATGCAGATTCAGCCGGGAAATGGTCCTCATCATAGGGTTAACGTAAACATCACCAGCTAGGTAGCATGCTAGCTTCAGAGCTAAAGTTCTCATGATGTCTCAACTGAGATTACTGCAATCGTTGCATTGGAGAACTACACAGTGGTGCGTGAACTGAACATACATTTTGACTTGACATACACAGCAGATCCCACACGGCATGTTGATTTAATATGAATCATAATTGTGGTAAATAGATGATACAGATTGGGGGATTTAAAGTACCACAAATATGAAATAATTGTGTTGGCAGCTACTGTGTTCCACCAAATCAATTTTTTTGAGGACACATACACACACGCAAACCAGAATGATGGAGGGGTGATTGGGAGTTTAATAATCTGTGTGTTATTGGGATTAGAAGGTGGGTACATTGAATGAAACAAACAGATGTTTCATAGAATTCAACCCACGGCACCTTGAGCTAAGAAAATTGGTATTGCAAATGGTTTTATATCCAATTTCCAAGCACTCTGCTGTAATGAAAGGCTAGTGGGAGGTTAGCACATGCTACCCTGAGCAAGCCTGGACTTGGCCCAGGAATTGCACTGCTTATATTCTGTAAAAAAAGAAAAAGCACATCCATCGAATGTTGGAAGTGGAACCGCAGAGAAAAGTGAATAAAAAAAATACCTAAAATCATCATACTTAGCTATTACTATACTTTTTGGGGAAAACAGCAGACAACCATCCGGTATGTTGGCTCGATGTGTAGCAGAGTATTTCAACGATAGCATGGTCTTTTTGGTTTGTCGTTACCATCACAGGTTCCATCGGAAGGTTACAGTTTCCGTGGGGAGAAACTGGGTTTGTAAACATTTAGACATTTTTAGACATTTAGACTTTTGCTGTGCGATCAATATAAAGGCAAAATATTGGCAATTTTTTATAAATCCATCACCAGACAAACCGGAGAATCCTTAAACAAAACATAACAATCTCTCATCGCATTTCCTGAATTTTCCATCTTGGATCAAGTACTATCTTATCTGAATCATGACAATTTCAAACTTTATCACATAACAATGTCCAGGATGACCAGATTACATAACCATTTAGAAACTGTTCCGCGAATCTCACCATTTGCAACCTAAAACATTAAACAAATGTGCAAGGATTTTTTTTTAAGATTCACATTTTTTTAATAATCCAAATGGAAAACCAATAAAAAAAGTTTATTATCTACCTATATTCTATAATTGTTCCCTCTGCATTTTGAAAAACGTTTTAAGGCTAACTGAAATGCTAAAAGGCTAAACAATTGCAACCGATGACAAACCGTATCATGTAATGGTGGCAAGACACAAGTTATGGTTCAGACAGAGCTAAAAATACAAACCTGGAAAAATAGTTTCCATTCTGTTGTTGCTAGGTTCTTTTTGCTTTTTTCACTTTTCCTGTGGAAATTGTACGTTTTCCAGAACAATGTCCTATTTGTTTTTTGTATTGTTGTACGTGCCATCGCATGCTCGAGGTCCCCAGGGGCACCAGATGTTGAATAGACCTCCAACACGTCCAGAAAGCTTGTCAGTTCAACATCACCGACCACTGGACAACATTTTTCATTGCAGCACGCTAGCT
>OMKI01006282.1:2106-14004 GCA_900302315.1 Phycis blennoides
AATCATCTCCATACGTTATTTTTATATATGCTGCGTGACAGATCAACAATGGTAAAACTGTCATCTGTTATTAAGATGGAACACAGCACACAGACACACACACACACACACACACGTGTGCACACACACACACACACACACACACACACACACACTGTATCTCTTTCTCCCGTGGACGGATTACATAATTGTAGTAAATAACTGCGGTGGATTAACACAATCTATTCTTCATCTGCTCCCTGCCGTGGTCCTCCTCCCGTCACCGGAGGCCCTGCCCTGGCTGTTAAATAAAATATTGATCCCGCATGTGTATTTCTCTCAGTGTATGTAAGCATTTTTATTAGCCACCAGGCGAGCGGAGAGAGAGCCACACACACACACACACACACACCTCCTACCTCCCTGCTCCTCTCTCCTTCCCTCTGTCATTCCCTCCAGCCCTCCCACCTTCGTTTCCTCCTTCCCCTGACTCCCCCCCCCCCCCCCCCCCCCCCCCCCCCCCCCCCCCCCCCCCCCCCCCCCCCCCCCCCCCCCCCGTCTCCCGAGGTTTGAGGCGTCCTGGTGATGAAACCTCAACAACCCACAGAACCTGGAGAGGAGCGGGGGACCCGGGCGGCCTGGACACGCTCGCGGCTGTTCTGTTTTGCGGCCGTTTCCTGTTGTTTCAGTTGGGCCGCTGTTTGCCGTGTGTTAAGAGCGCGGGTCGGCACAATGGGATTCGAAGGCTGTCCTTTCAGACGACTAGGCGGCGTCTCTTCGTCTCAACAGCAAAGCATAATTGCATCAGCAAGAGTCTTGTTGAAGACGTCTGTGTTTTTATATTTCCCCTTCCGTTTCATTCTTTGTGTTATTTTATCTTGTCCTTTAACATTTTCAAATCGGCTGCAGCCCCCAGCTGGGGGGAGCCATTCCCAAGAGGGGCCGGGACTCAGCTGATTAAATAAAAGGGACATCTTAAAATTGATTTTCGTTGAGCCATTTATTTATTTCTTGTCCCCTTGTCCGCTGTCTGCTGCCGGTGTAATCTGCTGTGCTGGCGACAGAGCTTGTGGCAAAAAGGTGAACATTAAGTTGTGCTCTCACCTCACCTCGGACGTACAGTATCTCCCCTCTTGCCATAGAGCGTTGATGGAGGCCTTGTGGGGCCAATTCCATTAGTAACAGCAATTAAGATATTTGACTTGAATCACCCGTTGTTTTAATTGTTACTGTAGTTTACTGTCCCATGGGAGACCAATACTAGTACAGGTATTCCTCCAATGTGGATTGTGTATTCCATGAAGGAATCTTGAGACTTGTTTTGTTTATTTCTATACTTCTTTATTTCTTGTTTAGGGATGTTAGCTTGTTTCTCGTTTGTGTCTCCGTGGCAGAGCCGTACCAGCCACCTTTGTGGCTCCAAAATGTGCAGCGATCGGTGCCTTGCTCCATGGCAAACTTTGATCGGCGTTAGGCCTACATTTCGTAAAAGGATTCAAAAACTATACTCAACTCAACCAGAGAGCAGAACTAAAACTAGCAACCGTTCACACAAAAAAATCCCTATCTGTCTCCGCATAACCCTGGAGAAGAGGCAGACAATAGGACTGGAATAATAGGCAGAAGAGATTAGTGATAGAAGACGCCAGCCTCGGCCTTATCCACCACCCTGTGCAGACAGACTCCACCGCAGCACTAATAACATCACGTCCTCTCTATGCCTTCCCCCCAGCCCTCCCTCGCCTCTCCCCCATTCATAAATCTCTGATGGCCATAAATATTTGTAATTGGGCAGCACTAGGAGAAAAGAAATGGCGCCCGAGAAGGGAAAAGCAGAACATTACGAGGAATGAGGGCATTAGCAGAGGGCCAGCTGCTCTGGTGGTGCAAGATGACGACATGCCAGGACCGTCCACCACTTGGCTTTCAAAAGAAAAACAACGCCCAAAGGAACCCAACCAAAAGGTTTGTCAGGGGTGCATCGTGCCGACGTCCGACAAAGTCCAATTCTGGGTCGGCCGAATTTAAGGAAACAGGCCAGATCGTCATCATCTTCGTACTTAGCTTGAACATAAGTCACATTGAATATCTGTGGCTCAGGGAACTAAATAAAATATTAGTCCCCGAAGGGAAATTTGTGGGGTGTATATTGGTTGCTCAATGTTGACTAGACTTACCTGAGCTTTTTCTTGCATACCAATTCATTCACATTAATTCATTAATTCACTCCACATTCCTGTTGTCTATTTTCTTCCACAGACAGTGCACACTTGGATATTTATGGTGGATGAGCAAGAAGTAATATTAGACCACTTTCATACTGTCTGTAAATGTTGGTGACTAGCCATTGAGACATTGTGTTATTGAGGCAGGAAAAAAAAAGACAAACACACAAACTTTTCTCACTGGCTATAGAATAGGGCACAGAATGTATGCTGGAGGAAGTTAAAAAAACATGAGTAAGAAATCATCAAACCATCTCTATAAACAAAATACTAATAATACAATACAATACAATACTTCTCAATATCTAGAAAAATGCATGTCTCAAGGCAGGTCTCAAGTCATGAATACCAAGTCAAAGTCAAGTAGTTTTTTTTTTATCAATGTTAGTCAAGCAAATCTCAAGTCCTCGTGTCTGACTCGAGTCAGGTGATGTGAATCAAGTCCCCCACCTCTGATTATTAATTTATTCAAAATGGCAGGTCACTGGAGGTCACAATTTAGCCAAGTGAGACCATTCCCTTGCCACGTTTTAAAAGGAAGGAAGTAAGTTCAAGTTTCCCTCGTTACTTGTCATTCTGAGTTTGAATGTTAATGAGCAATTCCAGATGGTTTACTCTAAATACTGGGGAGGACTTTTACGGACTTTCCACCTTTGCTATTCGGCATTTAAATGGGATCTTATATAGGTATCTATTATGGCCCCCGCTACCCTGGGACAGAATGTAATCAACTGGTAACACTGCAGAGGTATTTACTCGAATCTTAAACAGTGTTTGTTACTACCTCCCTAGCAGAGGCAATCCAGGAAGTTTAAACTCCATTTATCCCTTTTTTTTTTAGAAGCATCACATGAATAGCTTAGCTCTTTTAAAAAAATAATGCTTTTCCAGTAAGCTAAATTTGCCTTTACATTTCAGGTTTTATGACATTCTACTATTCCACGGATCAGACGGAAGGATTAGAGGAGATATACAGTAGTAATATTCTGGGGTGATGGGAGCAGTCATTCGCAAGAGCTCAGCTCAACATAGATACAATGTAATGTCCTTTTTGATTGTTTTATAACAACAGTTGTTGCAGGACAGCCTATAGCCTGAATTTCACTTTTGAGCAATAAAAGAGAAAATCTGTGTTTGCAGACAGCTGGTGCTAGGAAGCTCATGGGCGAGATCAGGAAAAAAAGTGAGTAGAACGAACATATATTCCAATACAATTCAAATCTAGCTTCCGCCAAACACTGACAGGAATAGGCGTTTGTAGAAAACCCACGTGAAGGACACGAGCCTTGTGCCAGAACTTCGCTCCCAGCTAGCGCAGAAGATCGCTCTGTGATTTGCGTATTAGCCAACCGTCCCCACCACCGCCTCCGCCTCCGCGTGCCTGTTCTTATTTGGCTTGCTACCTTTGTCACCGCGGCGATCGATACGTCACAGTAATGGCTGCCTCGAGAGCAGCGCACATGAGTGACAGTTCTGGGTGCGCGGTTGAGTGATGGGCCGCCGTTGCTAGCTTAATTAACTTCCAGTCGAGTCTCGAGTATTCAGTATTCACACTCTGCCGAACCCTTACACACACACACACACACACACACACACGCCCCACTATCCAAGCATAAACAACGTGCTAATTAAATGCCCCTTGCACTCGCACACCTTTGTTTGCACAGACATCTGGAAATAAAGTATCCATATTTCAACATATATGTGGTTTCTTTGCTCAGGTCGATGGCATTCTCTGGACCGATAGACAATAATTCTAATGAGTTTCCACCAATTTTTATGGCCATCATCATTTCTAGTTTGGCAAAAATGTCACTTTCTAAATGTTGAAAGAGATGGTTACCTCGGCTGTGGTCACCGCAGATTGCTATTAAAGATTTCAATTCCCCGTCCTGTCACTTCAGTTTTAAGTCAAGGGATAATTTGGCTGGATTCAAAACTGATCAAGGTGGAACTATCGAGCTGTTGAGAGAGGTAATGCATGTGTGAACGTGTGTGTGTGTGTGTGTGTGTGTGTGTGTGTGTGTCTTACAACCTGTTTGTGAACACTAGGGAGGGGACACCTTGGAAACACTTTGCTATTCATGCACCACCATTCCATGTCATCCCCATACCAAGCAGCACAACAGCAGCCATTTCAAAATACAAATAAATACATCGGAGACCTGATAAGAGGTGCTGCAGTGTCCGGCTTGCCAGCTGGCACCCGACGGCTGGCTGTTGAACGAGATCCAGAGTTTTAAAAGTTTGAAGATACCAGCATCCGAATAGATGGCCTTGATGGAGGCGGGCCTGAAGATGACAGTGTTCAGGGGCATTAGAGAGGAATCATACGTCTCTATTAGTAACAGATTATATTCGCGTTCGCTTGTTACAATGAATGCCAGTCGGGCCTTGGCCAGACAACAATTGCTTTCCAAATATGGGCATGGTCTTGTGTTGTAATAAAAATGCAGCCAATCAGTCACTTGTGCTCTCTTCGCTCTTGTTGAATCCTGTTGGAAGTAATGCAAAAATGTATTCTAATCTGAGCAAAGCCTTCAGTGCAGATTCTGTTAATCTTTTCATATCGTTATTCAGTCTATTTCAGATAAAACTTTTTTTCTTTAAATCCAGCAGACTGCGGCTTTCCTTGTTCATTGTGAACTGAGAATCCCTCCCCTGAGCACTGGTTGGGTTGGTCTCAACACTTTTACATTTTTGGAAAGGGCTTTCAATTGGGAAAAGGCCAGACTGATCTGCAGAGAGAAACAGAATGTCACCTCAGAGATCAGGATGGTCTCATGGTAAAGTGTGGCTGGTGTCATCATCCCATGAGTTTGGTAATGTTAAGGCTGCCCTACTTTAAATTAGATGTTATTTGTAGGCTATGTCTCACTAAGTGGCACATGTCACACCTACCATCCCGATATTGAACCAAATATGTCTGCTAGTTCTATACCACATGTATATATTTTACATTTTCTGCATGTTTTTATTCGTTGTGTGTTCTAGCTTGTTAAATATAATAATTATAGCATAACCCAAAGGTACACAACAGCTTTCTCATCCCAATGACTCTTTCATTCCTGTGGTTGTTGTTTTTTTAGAAAATACTTTAATATTTTATTAAAAATGCTGCAGAAAAAGTTTATACAGGTGTTCAGCCACAGATATTATTTCTATTACTTAAGGCAAAACGACAAAAAGACAAACTAAGGACTTTTCCAAACTCTACAATAAAACCCTTGATATCTTGACCTTATTGAGGGCTCAACAGAATATCTTGTATAGAACTTACAAATGTCGATTAAAATCTTTTTTTTTGGTGTAATTTGTTTTGTTTTGTTGTAATAGGATGCAGAATTAAAAAGAGTTAGTTTACTTTCCTCATACTTTTTATATAATAATATCATTAATATTTACAATCATTCACTTGCTTTTGTAACCCAAAAATATCACAAGCCTGGCACATTACTTTACATATTGCTAGCATATGACAATTTGAAATATCTAACGTATACCTCTTTACAAACATATCCAACTAATAGTAATACCAAAAAATTCACTGCCTTTTTTTTTTTTTTTTTTGTTTCCAAATAATACATTGCTGGTCACATTTAAGTAAGCTGAGGCAGTGTTGAGATTGCAAGACAAAAAAAAGAGAAAGCATACAAAATAATTAAACAGTCGAAAAGTCTAGTATATGGTAGGGAGTGGGTATGTGTGTGTGGGACAGGCTTGTACCATGTCACGTTAAGGAGCAGGGTGGTGGGGGGGAATGATTGTGTGTAATGTCAGACGCAACTATCTGAAGACAGAAAGAGTAGTAAAGCTTTTACTGGGACATGCAACGTCTTCCGGAATGGATGGGTGGTGGAGGGTTGGTCTATGCGTGTAATGACTATGTTTTATGCACAATGATCCATGTTTTATGCATGTCATTATTTGCTTGTGACAGCTGACCACAAAGGTCGAGTTAAAATGTGCATCCTCATTACATGGGGATTGTGTTCGCATTTTGACCAATTTGTGGTAGCAGGAAAAAAAAAACCAAGAAAAGAAAAACACACGTCGTTATTCCGACAAAATGAAGTGACTGATATTTACACACACATACAGCAAACACAAAGCAACAAGCATGGGAAAAATTGGAAAATAAAAATCAACAATAAAAGCTCATTTGATATCTTTTAACTTTTTTTCATTAAATTTCTGCTCACAACTATATAGTTTTTTGTTCTTTAAAAATGTTTCATAAATACATTTCAGGCTGGGGTTTCATTTGAAATTCTGTGCCCGAGTCGATATTTAATATTTAACATATGGTTCCTCGGATTACTGTCTCAGTGTCATCTCATTCGTCGTTCAGCCGTCACACAATAATCAAAGAATTGCTGCTGCCACTGTTCTCTTTGTATTGTATCTATATATATCTTTTTCATGGCACCAAAAAAGCCTCAGAAATGAGAGTCGTTTGTGTGCAGGGTGTGATTGTAAGGTTTCCCTCGACGACTATCCCATTTGCTCGCCCAGTCTTTTGGTCAAACTCTCCTTGACGAAATAAGACAAATAAGGACGAAGCCAAGGCTCCAGGACACAGTTCAAAAAGAAACATTCACTTTATAGTTTGTCCCTGTGCCGTTTACAAGTCTGCATTCTCGTCCCGTGATACTTTTTTGAAGAAGGCGTGGTAGCAAAATGATGTCTCACTCTGAGATATCCGAGTCCTCGTAGCAACAACCCCCCTGTGTACCTGTCCCTGTTTTCCGTGTAAAATTTGTGCTGGCCAAGTCCTGCAATCTGTCTCCGCATTGTAAATCCCTTGTCCCCTCCTGCCAACCCCACCCTATCCAGGCGGTCGGCGTCTAACATGCCCCCGTTTCGCCATTTGCCCCCCCCACCCCCACCATCCACCACCTCGGGCCTGTTACCCGCCACCCCTCTCTCCGGGTGCAGCTATACCCGGGTGGTGGAGTGGCCGTGCGGGAGGTTGGTACTGTTCTGGCTGCCCCCAAAGGTGTTGAAGTTGTGCAGAGGCTGCATGGCGGCCAGCGAGCTGGGGATCATGGTGATGGTGCTGGGCGCCATGAGGGGCAGGTCGTCCGGCGAGCGCCGCAGGGTCAGCGTGTAGTCGGGCGGGCACGCCAGCCGCGCCAGGGCCGCGTCGTGAGCCTGCAGCGCCGCCCCGCACTCATGCGGCTGCGGCTGGTGGTGCTGCTGCTGGTGGTGCTCGTGCTCCAGCTGCTGCTGCTTCATCTGGAGGCTCATCAGCTCCTCGCTCTGCAGGTGGCCCACATCGTTGGCGGCCATGTTGCCGCCGCCGATGGTGGTGGTCGAGGGGGCCAGCCCGCCGTGGCCCGGCGCGGAGTTGCGCTGCGGCACGGGCATGCGGCGGTTGGAGTCGTGTCGCCGCTTGTCCTTCTTGTAGTACAGCGCGGCGAAGGCCAGGATGTTGAGGAACAGCAGCGAGGCGCCCACGGCGATGGTGACCGACAGCTCCGTGGAGTAGTCCCGCTTGGTCTCGATGACCACGGCCGACTTGTCCCCCGGGTCACCGCCGCCCTTGCGCTGGTCGGTGCTCTGCTTGGTGTTGGCAGGCGGCAGGCCCGGGTGCCGGGTGGTGGAGGGCCAGTTGTTCTTCCCCGGGAAGCGCTTGGTGTAGGGGTAGGGCGTGGTGTCCTGCGGGGGGATCTTGGTGGTGGTGGACACGTACTGGATGATGTCATTGATGTTGTGGAGGTGCGGCACCAGCTCCAGCCAGAAGGCCACCTTGGTGGCGCGGTAGTGGTCGCGCACGCGCGGCTTGAGGCCGATGTGCAGGTAGAGCTGGTCCTTGGGGTTGTACTTGGTCCACGCCACTTCCTCAAAGCGGTTGGGCTTGGTGTGGATGAACTTGGTGTCCTGCGGAACCGGCTGGTTTGGGTCTCTGAGAACAGAACAGAGAGAGAGAGAGAGAGAGAGAGAGAGAGAGAGAGAGAGAGAGAATACCATGAATTACAAATTAGATAGAACAGATGTTTTTCAAGTCTCTTTGATGTTTTGTTTTAAATACACCATCCTCTACCTCTAAAAAAAAAAAACTGCTCTTGTATGTTGTACGTCTTGGCACTTTATAATTGCTCTTTGTAACTTGGCACTTAGCCAGAGATGTTGTATACTAGCAATGGTTAACCTAGCAATTTAATATTTTATCAATATTTTAACTTTAATGTTTTGTTTAATTTCACCTCATCATTCCTATTATTAGGATTCAAACTGTAAGACATTATTGCCATTTCAACAAGTTGATTAGAACTGTTATGATCTTATTATTATCCTCCTCATCATTGTCTATATAATCATCATCATTTAACACAGTCCCCAAGATTACTGCTCATGAGAAGCAGGTCCTAAACCGTGGCGGGTTAGGTCTTTGATTGGCCCGTGTCATGTTGGATCAACCAATCAGGACACGGCAAGCACCACGTTCAAAACAAACGAGAGGCCATGTTGAGACGGCAGTGCTTCCTTCGGATCAGCGGACCATGTAACGTGTCCATTAGATTCACTTAGTGCTAATCTTCTGCACATCAGAAGTGAATCCCTGGCACTACTGTTCACTCTGCCCATTCACGCACTGATGCCCTCTGAAGGGAGCTGACAACCTGACAGCAGCAGCGTACAAAATGCTCAGTATCTTTTGTATTCAAACGCGGTACTTCTCTCAGACATCTTTTTTCACTCCCATTACCCTGTATAACAATCAGACAAGTGTATTATTCCATTTGTGCGCTGAACTTTTTCTTGGGGCTTTTATTTTTGTAATTAAATCTTTTTTCTTTTTTCTTTTTTCCGTGATCGAGGCCCGGGCTCTCTGGTGCCTCGGCGGCGGCCATTTCATTAACTTTGGAGAGGTAAAGAACGGAGTGGGAAGAAAAGAGGACAGCCTTGGGGCCGAGGTGCCCAGGGGCTGTGTGTGTGTGAGTGACTGTCTCCATCTGAATGCTGAGCAGGTTAGGACACCGCTCATCTTGGGTCTCAGACACACTTGACTCCTCGGCAACACAAACGCAACCGTCAGTCGGGTCCATATCAGGTGAAGATATGGACGCAGCAGAGGACATTGTGCGTGTGAATGTGGCACCCACTAACTGATGCCTTCCTTGTTCACATTTCGGCGCTTCGGGATCCAGTGGTCCCGTCCAATGCAACCCTGGACGTAGCTGTAGCCATAGCCTGTGTGAAATGGCTTCTACTGTATAACAGCCCATGACCAGCTTAAACAGACTCATTAGCGTTCTGCTTGCGCCGTTTACAAGGTCGGCACCCAGAAGTTTAAATTGCAATAAATGCCATAATTGTATTTATCTTCCTTGAGTCAACAGCGTCGGCAGTATCTCGAGTGGAACTGCAGCCACACCGCCTTGCTAGTGAGCGTTAGCAGGGCAGGAGGTTTCCTGAGAGGGTTTGGCGCAAACCAGAGAACGTCCAGGTCAGGTGTTCATCGTTACCTAACAACGACCATGCTGTTGTCAAACAATTGCGCTTGAAGATGGCAGCTGCAAACGCCTCATTGAGATCAATCGCATCTATAAGGCAATGTCTCCCATCGGGTGACCCAGGCCTAAAACACACACGGAATCAGCCACGGCTCAAAACATACACCAGCGGGTCACGCATGGGCTCTTAATGCATCAAGTGAACAGGCAATGTAATGACAATGACAAGTGAGCCAAGGCACAAACGGCATGCGGGTTGGCACGGGGTGTAGAGTCTGGAGAAAGAGTTGGTAGGTGCGTTGGTTGAGTGTCAACGAGCTGAAATGTACCATGAGGGCTAGCTCGTTGAGAAGTGACGTACGTTGTATCGCGGAGTTGTTTGTTCTTCAAGGTGAAACGGAATACTCTTTTTTTCCTCCTCATGATAGACACCGAATCCAGGTGATGCTGCTGCAATAACCGATTTCAGTATGGAATCACATTTCCATTCTATAAAGGTAGTTTAAGTTTAAGTTTCAACAATATGTCCAGTACAACTCCAAAGAACGGTATGATGAATATTCTAAAACCCATATATATACACAAACACAGACAAAGAACTGGTTACACTATCTTGCTGTATATCATTACATCCCATAATATCACAATATATCAAGGCAGCTTTCTCATGCTCTGTTGCCTTGCACTGAATAGCACAAACACAGTTCTTCTGCTGTATACAGAAGTGGCCTTTGTGTGATCTTGTCCTTGGGAAATGCGCAGTTTATTCTATGAAGCCTGTTCTGTATCACATAAGAGCAGCACACACACACATCGGGCTCGTCCCACACATAAACAGTAACCCTGGCAACCCGCCGACAAGAAAGCCCAGACGCGGCAAGTACACAAAGTGGTGACACTTTAGCAGTACACTCAAAACCCGACAGTTGTAGTTTTGTGTGTTTTATTTCAGAAATCAGGCGGGGACCGGCTGGGACGCATCAATCTGCTTTGATTCAGTGGCGGTCGGGCGGGGAGCAGGAAGTGGCTCGGCAACAGCCCGGTCGCACTGATGAATTTGCTTTTTTCCACTCGCTGTTTTATCGGGCGCTCACTGCACACCGAGCAAGAGGCCGAGGCAGGGAGAGAGTGGGAGAGGGAGAGAGAGAGGGAGAGAGAGAGAGGGAGAGGAAGAAGGAGAGAGAAAGGGATGGAGAGAGGGAGAGAGAGAGAAGGGATGGAGAGAGGGAGAGAGAGGGAGATGGAGAGAGACAGGGATGGAGAGAGGGAGTGAGAAGGAGAGAGAAAGGGATGGAGAGAGGGAGAAAGAGGGAGATGGGGAGAGACAGGGATGGAGAGAGGGAGTGAGAAGGAGAGAGAGAAAGGGATGGAGAGAGGGAGATGGAGAGATAGGGAGAAGGAGAGAGAAAGGGATGGAGAGAGGGAGAGAGAGGGAGAAGGAGAGAGACAGGGATGGAGAGAGGGAGAGAGAGGGTGCTGGAGAGAGAGGGAGAAGGAGAGAGACAGGGATGGAGAGAGGGAGAGAGAGAAAGGGATGGAGAGAGGGAGAGAGAGGGAGATGGAGAGAGAGAGGGAGGGAGAGAGGGAGGGAGAAGGGAGAGAGAGAGAGAGAGAGAGAGAGAGAGAGAGAGAGAGAGAGAGAGAGAGAGAGAACGAGAGAGAGAGAGAGATAGAGAGAGAGAGAGAGAGAGACAGAGAGAGACAGAGACAGAGAGAGAGAGAGAGAGACAGAGAAAGAGAGAGAGAGCAATAGAGAGAGAGCAATAGAGACAGAGAGAGAGAGAGAGGGTGCTGGAGAGAGAGGGAGAAGGAGAGAGACAGGGATGGAGAGAGGGAGAGAGAGAAAGGGATGGAGAGAGGGAGAGAGAGGGAGATGGAGAGAGACAGGGATGGAGAGAGGGAGTGAGAAGGAGAGAGAAAGGGATGGAGAGAGGGAGATGGAGAGATAGGGAGGAGAGACAGGGATGGAGAGAGGGAGAGAGGGAGATAGAGAGAGGGAGAGAAAGGGAGATGGAGAGAGGGAGAGGGAGAGGAAGGAGAGAGAACGGGAGATGGATAGAGGGAGAGAGGGAGAAGGAGAGAGAAAGGGAGATGGAGAGAGAGGGAGAGGATGAACGAGAGAGCATTTAGAGAACCCAAAAGGTGGTCTAGGAAGCTGCCAAACATCCAGATGGAGCTGGACGTGAGCCAGCCAGGTACCACAGAAGGGCCACAGAGTGCTGTGGCCTGTGAAG
>OMKI01006291.1:3576-16517 GCA_900302315.1 Phycis blennoides
GGGGGGGGGGGGGGGTGACCGCAGCAGAGGGGCTCACACAGTGACAACGCATTAAGAAACATGGCATCGTACTTCTTCTGCGTAAGACTTGGCCGCTCCGGCCCGGGGACGTCTCTGGGATGGGGCGTCGAACGCTACAGTAAGGGGAGGGAGGGAGGGAGACACAGAGACAGAGAGACAGACAGATCCTCATTTGAGTTTAGAGCCTTGAACTGCCCTGAGCATCAACGGCATCCGGTCCAGAGGCCTGAGCCTGCTGGGGGGGAGATGTGACTGAGGCAGCAGGCCCGGGAGCTCTTCTGTAAAGCACTGAATGGTGGAGTTGTGATCCTTCCCTTGATCTGCCAATACTGCTGGTTTATGCCATCGTGTTAATATGCTTAGTTCACTTATTCATTTGTACGCCCGGGGACAAAGGTGTTCATATCGTATAGTAATGTACAGAAGCCGCAGACACAGTGAGATAGCACTTCTGCATCATCAACTCTTTTTTTTTTATGTTGAGACCAACTGACCTTCCATGATGCTTCTGCTGGTGGCGGCGGACGATTTCTGAGCTCGGCCACGACCGGCGGCCTTTGGCTCAGAACCAGCTGCCCCTGGGTGCAGGCAGACAGGCACAGTGTGTGTAAAGCACTCACACTTACTTCAGTGCACGGCACTACTGTGGTAAACCTAAGGCAGGCACCCAACAGACGCATTTCGCTGCCCTCCCCTCCAGGGGCGAGGGCGGACTGCCGGGGTGTGACCTGCCATCACTTGGCCGTGTTGTGAAAGACCACTCACCAGGAGGTGACCCTCACTCTGGAACCGCTCGGCAAGTGCTACAAGTGGGGGTACCTTTACAGAGACCCCTAGATAACCCTCCTCTAGAGACACTATAAGCTGGGGGTACCTTTACAGAGACACCTAGATAGCCCTCATCTAGAGACACGGGGTAACCGGGTATGTATTGTTTGCCTGTTACCAAGACCAAGACCTCCACTGGCTCCCTGTAGTGGCTCGCATCAAATTCAAGACGATGCTACTGGCCTACAAAGCCGTCAATGGAACTGCCCCTACCTACCTCCAAACATTAGTGAAACCCCAGGCCCCTGCTCGAGCACGCCACTCAACTACCTCAGCTGGTTGACTGGTACCTCCATCACTAAAAGGAGGAAAAGGTCGGATGGCGAAATCTCAACTCTTCTCCGTTTCGGCACCGCAGTGGTGGAACGAGCTCCCTGCCAATGTCAGGACTACAGAGTCACTCCCCATCTTCCGGAAGAGACTCAAGACTCACTTTTTCAGAGATCACCTGAACCCTGCATAACCCTACCCTTCTGTCTGCCTGTCTGTCTGTCATGCTCTTATTTGTTGTATGTCTTGGCACTTCAAATCGCTCTTTGTAACTTAGGCACTTAGTCAGAGATGTTGTATACCAGCAATGGTTAACCTCGCAATTGAAATGCTTGAAACTTGTTCTGGTGACTTTCTTACAGTATTAGCAGCAATGAAATGTTTCACCTTCTTATGACAAAATGTACTCGCTTTGGATAAAAGCGTCTGCTAAATGCCCTAAATGTAATGTAAATGTACCATCTGGGTGAGTCAGGTAACTTATGTAAGCCATGTTCTCGTGGTAGGTTTTGTTTGCCAAGCAGCTCGCGTTTGGACCCTCCATCGGTCCCCAAACCCTTCGCTTTGTGTTCCCCCTTAACAAATGTACTTCTATTTCTGTCTCTTCGATGATTTGTTACGAAAGTTCCTTTACCCCTCCAACAGTTTAAAGGAACGTCAATATAGTGGAAATGTCTCCAAATAGTAAATAATAAAATAATGCGGCCCTTCGTTGCTTGGCCTGGATTCCCTCCATCAAATGGGAGTAAACGCCAACAAGCTGATTTCAGCAAATGTCTATTTGACTCTTCTAAGTGCCGCTCTCAAGGCACTGCGTGTCATCTGTAACGTACCGAGAAAACGTGTAAAATAAACCAGGTCACTGTAGTTGTCATGGTAACGTGGTAACTCACCCCTCCCTCTCCCCCGGCCGCCCCTCCCCCGGCCGCCTCTTCCTCTTCCCCGCGTGGGTGCGGGGGGCGGAGCCTCGTCCCCATCGGAGTCCATGGTGACGTCGGCCGGCTCGTCCGAGGGGTCCCGGTCCTGGGGACCCTCCCCCTTCTCCAGGCGCAGGGCCTTGGCTCTGAGCATGGCCTGAGGAGGGCCGGCAGAGGACGAGCCAAGGTGGAGGTGGCATCACACGGTAGGATGGAAACCAAGACAAAACGAGACCAAATCACAGAGTGTGTTGTGGGTGTGTGTGTGTGTGCGCCATATATATATATATATATATATATATATATATATATATATATATCATATATGTTATGAGTGTCCAAAATGTGCAAATAAAAAAAGAAAAGAAACCTACTTCTGTGATTTCCTTTTCCTCCTCAGTGGTGTTCTTCTTGGCATCTCTGAAACGCTGGATCTGTAAAACGCATCACCAGGTCAAATAAACCGCGCGTGGCTGGCTGGTGCGCGCGCGCACGCCCACCACACACACACACACACACACACAGTGCCTTCCAGAAGTGTGTTGGTTCTCACACGTTTCCCTCGCTACCTCCGTGTCGATGTCCTGCTCCGTGGTGACCCCTCGGCCCTGCAGGTGGCGCTGGGTCTTCTCCAGCTGGTAGGTGATCAGCTCCTCGATGGCCTCCTTCTCGTCTTTGTCCACAAACTCCTGGATGGCTTTCCCCATGCCGCTCTCCGTCAGCAGGGACAGCTGGACCTTCTAAAATACAATCACAATGTGCTGTAGGTAAGGTTACTAGGAGGATGAACAGTGCTGTGGGTAGGATTTAAGAGCTATATACTAGTAGTGTTAAAAAGGTGCTGTAGGTACAATTTAAAAGTCAGAAGTGAAAAGTCAGAAAGATGTTTATTGCCAAGTAGGTTTGCACATACAAGGAATTTGACTTGGTGGTTGGTGCGCGACAGTAAACAATAAACAATAGACAATCAACGCAGTGCAGATGGCAGGGCCCAATATATTTAAAGTTACTAAATAACTAAATAAAGTTAAGTTAGCGTTTAAGTGTGCAGTAGGGCATTAATGTGCAAATAGTCATATAGGGTAGGATGTGCGTTAATGTAACGCATAATGTCCGGAGTGTGTCAGGGTAAGAGACTGTGTCCGGGGGCGGCAGTAGCTCACTGTGTAGGGAGGGTCGTCCACTAACCGGAGGGATGGCGGATTCGATCCCCACCTCCAACTGTCCACATGTCGAACCCCACAAATGTATGACAAAAATGAACTGATTGTAAGTCACTTTGGACAAAAGCGTCTGCTAAATGCCCTAAATGTAAATGTACATCCGCTGCTGGGCTTTTTTGAGGAGGGAGCTAACGTTCAGCTCCCATCTGAGGTCCTGGGTGACGATGGAGCCCAGGAATCGGAAGGACCGCACAGCGTCGACTGGGGAGTCACACAGGGTGATGGGGGGAGGTGGGGCTGTGTTCTTCCTAAAATCCACAACCATCTCCACTGTCTTTAGCGTGTTGAGCTCCAGGTTGTTCTGGCCACATCAGATCACCAGATGGCCAATCTCCCACCTGGAAGCAGATTCATCCCCACCAGAGACCCTCCAATGAGGGTGGTGTTGTCTGCCAACTTCAGGAGCTTGACGGACTGGTGACTGAAAGTGCAGCTGTTGGTATACAGGGAGAAGAGCAGAGGGGGAAGAACACAGCCTTTGGGGGGGGGGGGGGGGGGGGGGGGGGGCACTGGTGCTGGTGGTCCGCGGGTCAGAGATGCATTTCCCCAGCTTCACGCGCTGCTTCCTGTCAGACAGGAAGTCTGTGATCCACCTGCAGGTAGAGTCAGGCACGTGGAGCTGTGAGAGCTTGTCCTGCAGCATAGCCGGGATGATGGTGTTGAAGGCCGAGCTGAAATCCACAAACAGGATCCTGGCGTAGGTTCCTGAGGAGTCCGGGCGCTGGAGGATGAAATGACGGGCCATGTTGACAGCGTCGTCTACAGACCTGTTGGCTCTGTAGGCGAACTGCAGGGGGTCCAGGAGTGGGTCGTGATGGCTTTGAGGTGGGACAGGACAAGGTGCTCAAAAGACTTCATAACCAGATGTCAGGGCGACGGGTGTGTCGTCATTCCCAGTGGTTTTTTGGGGACGGGGATGATGGTGGAGGTTTGAAAGCAAGCTGGTACGTGACATGTCTCCAGTGAGGTATATTAAAAATGTATCTTTTGGTGTAATCCAACACCTCGGTTGATTTCATTCAGCGCTCACTGTCGTCTCCTGTGCCGGTGACCCCTTCTGATGGGATTCGTTTTTGACCAAAATCTTACCTACGGCACCTTTAATACTACTAGTACATACCTTCCAAATCTAACCTACAGCGCCTTTAAGATATGAAGGTATTCGAGTGTCTGGCCCGTGATAATGTCTCTGTGCGGGGCTCTGCGTACCTGTTCGGCTGCTTCAAAGTACTGCTTGACCAGGTCCTCCACCCTCAGCCCCTCCACTGCAGTGCCTCGGACCAGCTGGCTGTAGTCGACGTTGACCTCATCTAAAAAACACACAGGTGGCGACAGCAAGCGGAAGAAACCGGTGAGGACAGCGGGAACCTCGTCAGTTCCCACGGGAGCAGAGCAGTGTGTCCGCGGCACCTTTGACGGCCTCCTTGGCCTCGCGTTTCCTGAGGAACTTGACCACGTCTTTGGGGTTGGCCACCTCCTCCACAAACTTCTGACTGAAGCGCGACGTGTTGAACGGCTCAAAGCCACCGCTGTAGTCCACCTGGAGAAAAGAGGCGAAGCCGCCGGGATGAGGCTGTGCCCCTTGGTGTTGCTTTGAAGAGTCAGTGATTCTGTCCCTTATACCGCTATGCTCTATTGCACACAACGCACTATCATGTCACTTCCATGTTTGCTCATATAGCATTCTTCAAGCCACATTGTACAGGAAATGGTAGTATAGTTTGTTAGCATGAATTACTAATTAATGACTATTAATTAGTAATTCGGCGGCAGTAGCTCAGTGGGTAGAGGTGGTGGACAGAGCGGGTCGTCCACTAACCGCGGTTCGATCCCCGCGCTCCTCACTTCCAAACTGTCTGCATGTCGAAGTGTCCTTGAGCAAGACACTGAACCCCTACTTGCTCCCCGGGCGCTGAACATAGCAGCCCACTGCTCCTATGTACCATAGGATGGGTCAAATGCAGAGAACAACTTTCGTTCCCATATCTAAAAAATACTGAGAATGACCAATAAAGACCGAAAGGTCCGCTCTTCTCTTCTTATTAAGCTATTGGGTGCTACTGTGTTCTCAACCACCGTGTGTGTGTGTGCGTGCGTGCGCGTGTGCGTGCGTGTGTGTTCTCACTCGGATACGAATGAGCGGCTTCTCTGGAGTCAGTGGGCAGCCCAAGCGTTCTCGTTCGGCCTGCTCCAACATCTCCACCACCTGGGGAGAGGCCAGAGCTGTCTGAGATGTACAGGGCAGCCAGTTCTTAATCTCAGTGATCTCAAGGAGACTGATGAGAGGGAACCCGAACGCCACTGGTAGTTTGTCGTCTTATACAAGACGTAAAATCGTCTTGTTTTTCAATTATTACAAATGTTAATCCAAAGCTAAAATTATTATTAGCCAAATTATATATTCAGGTCAGCCCTAGGTAAATTAAAGTCTGATTTGTGAGACAAACAAAATCTTGATCAACTCAATACATTTTGTAATAATAGCTCTTATGGTATCATTTCATCAAAACGTGTGCGTGGTGTGTGTTTGGCTGTGTGTGTGGGTGGCACTGTGTGTGTGGGAGGCACTGTGTGTGTGGGTGGCACTGTGTGTGTGGGTGGCACTGTGTGTGTGGGAGGCACTGTGTGTGTGGGTGGCACTGTGTGTGTGGGTCACCTTGGCGTGGCAGAAGTCCTCCACCTTCTTGGTGACATGTGGCGTTTCAGGGCTGAAGAGGTCCTGGTGGTCCGCCAGCACGATGTCCTGGATGAAGAACTGCCGCACCGTGTTCAGGGGGATCTTCTCCAGGTTCATCTTACGGCCATTGACCTTCAGCAGGCCGATGTGCCTGGGGTGGCGATAAAAGGTATTATTTATCTAAATTAGTCACTCAAGGTGACTAATACGTGAGGCTGAGAGCAATCAGAGAATACCATCAAATGACAATAGTGAAAGCGGGTTGAGGAAGGGAGAAAATTATGTTGAACAGAACAGCAGGGCACCATGTGACAAACGACCACACTTCATGTGTCGTTTGTCCCACCAGAGGTTAGGTTTCTGTTTTATGTCCTATGTGTATCAAGCCTCCATAGATGTGTAACCAGCCATGACACTGCCCAGCCTCCTGGCGGGGAAGACTCGGGGCTCACTCAAACTCAAGCTCGATAGAGACGAGGAGACTGGTGTATGCGTCCATTAAATCAATCATTTTCTACAACCGTTGCGCTTTTTTTGTGTTGAGAAGTCTCATCTCTCCCCGACGCAACGTCTCATAAAGAAATTACCACGACAACCCTTAGCCCCTACAGTGATATTTAATCACTGTAAATTGCGTGCTTAAGACCATCTGGTGTGTGTGCCTGTGTGCCTGCGTGCATGGGTGCGTGCCTGCATGTGTGCGTGCCTGCGTGCGTGCGTGCGTGCGTGTGTTCATACTTCTTGGCAGCCTCTCCGGGAGACAAGGAGGTGGCCACAGAGCTGCCAGGCTGGGTGACGTAGAAGAGCTGCTGTTCGTTCCTGCTGGGGGTGATCAGACACTCGTGCTCATGGCCCCAGACCACCAGGTCAATGAACTCATCCAGGAACTGCTCGGGGATGTAGTTGGTGGGGCCGTGTTTACTCCTGAGACACACACACACAGACACACACATACACACACACACACACACACACACACACACACACACACACGGTGGTTGAGAACACAGTAGCACCCAATAGCTTAATAATAGTCATTAATTAGTAATTCATGCTAACAAACTATACTACCATTTCCTGTACAATGTGGCTAGAATAATTCTATGTGAGCAAACATGGAAGTGACATGGTAGTGTGTTGTGTACAGTAGAGCATAGTGGTATAAGGGACAGAATCACTGACTCTTCAAAGCAATACCAAGGGGCACAGTAAACTAGAGCATCCTCATGGGTTCTCCAGAGGGGTCAGATACGTTTGTCTCCAGGGGTTATCTGAGGGCAAAGGTCCCACGTCACTGCCTTGTGTGTCATCCTCCACACACCTGTTCTGGTGAATGGTGAAGAGGTTAAACCAGAGGTCCTGGTCCTCCTTCGGACGCAACATGGTCACCTGGTTGTTGACAAACATCCTGTACAGGCGCTCATCAGGGATGGAGCCTGCACACACATACACGCACACACATTTATTTTAATGATTCAGATAAGCAAGTATATTTTGCCTGCATTCCATCCAAACACACTCACCAAGTCCATAAAGTGCCAATTTGGTTTTTCCTTTCTGCAGGAGTACGGGACTAATCTCGATCTTCTCCACTGACAGGGAGCGACCAAAGTGATTGACCAGCCCGCAGGTGCTCACCAGATCCAACGCACACAGCCCTTCAGCCTTGGGGAAGAGAAGACAGAGTTACACACACATCGACAACGCGCAGCAACAACTTTGGACGCAGGAGGAAACTCACTCCGGTTGGATCGTCGTGGTTCCCGTGGACACTGAACACAGGTATAGAGATGTTGAGGTTTTCATCCTGATAGTTCACCCATGGAAACCTGAACGTGAACACGGGACAAGATGAACACACGCGACAAAACCAAAGGGATCCGAGACTGAGCTGGCGGCTTTGGGAGATACAGAAGGGCTGGCGATCCGATAACAGAAAAAAATGTAGAGACTCACTTGCTGGTGCCGAAGTTGACCGCTTGGTCGCTGACTATATCGAACATGATGGGCGTGTCCCCCATGCAGTACTTCCGGAGCATCATGATGCAGTCGTGGAGGCAGCGGCGAGATGGCTTGTTCTCATGGAAAAGATCCCCACCGAGCAGGATGAAGTCCACCTGCAGAGGGCAGGGAGCTGGGTGTCCTGACAGGGTCCATGATACCAGATAGCTCCACAATTTCCCCATCCGGGACTAAAGTACCATCTTGTGAGACCCAAACCAACCAGTTTTTAAGAGAGTAAAGTGATTTTTGGGGTTCACTTAACCTTGAAAGATGCATTTTGTAGATGAAATAAATAACAAAAACAACACCTGATTGGTCTTGGCACACTTCAGGATCTCTTCCAGGGTGGTGAACGTGTCTTCCCCTCGGATGGCATCCTTCTCCAGGTAACCCAGGTGTATATCCGTCGCTATCAGGATCTTAAACGTATCCTCATCATCCCTGGTGGTGCACAGAGACACCTCAGTGATGGTGGTCTACAGGAGTGGGTGCGCTCAACTGTTCTGGCCTCGGCACCCTTGGTAAAAACGTTTTTGCTTTGTGTCGTGACTTAATGAGTCATTGTACATGTGTACAATGATTGTACATGTGTACAATGACTCACTAAGTCACGACACAAAGCAAAAACGTTTTTACCAATGTGGCTGTACATGAAGGCAACACTGCTCTTGTGTACTGTTAAAAACATTGCAACAATTTGGGGCAGTAACACTTCACAATAAGGGTACAATAATGAACCAGTAATTGACATGAATTCAGTAATCAGCATTAACGAACAATCAACTAACAATTAACAGTTGACTAATCATCTGGTTATAATTGACTAATGATGTTCATGTTAACTAAGGTATTCATTTCGTAATAGGGTTAGGGTTAAGCCATGACTTCCTAGTTTCGCTTTGCGACCCCCTGATGACTCGTCATCTACGTCACATGCTCTCTGGTCAGCATAACAATACTAAAACAGAGTTACATTCATACTCACAAGGC
Organism: Phycis blennoides; assembly: GCA_900302315.1. Lineage (NCBI taxonomy): Eukaryota > Metazoa > Chordata > Actinopteri > Gadiformes > Phycidae > Phycis > Phycis blennoides. Next base: position 12,507 of record OMKI01006291.1, read on the forward strand.
GGACATGATGGCGCAGTGGAGACACAGCAGGAGGTCCTATCAATCACAAGGCATCGTTAGCCTGCTATTACTGATGCTATCACACCATAGCTGGAATGCATAATTTACATGTAGCGGGTTTGTATGCAACACAACAGTGCTGTACTGTAATGCACGCGTCTGTTTGAGTTATAATTGAGTTATAATTGCACACAACAGAACATAACAACACACCACATCACTATCGTGGTACCTACCTGGTCAAAGCTTTCCAAACTAGCACGCCTTCCTCAAAACTTCCGCGGGAGTCTTGAAAGCGACGCGCCCCCATTTCGACGGTACTCTGGTTGTTGTAGTTTCTTTTGACGCTATTTTAGTGGTGTCCAAAGGGTGTTGACAAGAAAATGAACTATATTTCCGGATAGCGTCACTGGCCAGTTTGCTTAACCAATACATGCACAGCGGATGGAGTAAACCGAGCGGAGAGGTCGAGTTGTTTCGCGTTTTTAGTTATATTTACACGTTAGTGTACAGCCTGTGCAGCTAACCCACTGCTGCTAGTACAAGTCCTTCATTCTCAGTGTCGAAGTATGAGCGATTGAAAGAAATGTTTGCACATGCGAAAATACTATCGCTAAACTAGAAGCCGAGCTGCTACTTCAATGGAGGCTCTGTCAAAAACACCCGCCGGTGATGCTCATCAAAAAAAGGTATTGCATTTACAGCGTTACTGTTATTGTTACTCATCTGGCATTTGAATGTGCAAACAAACAATTGGATCTATACTCAGTACACTGGAACGGTATCACCCAAGTGTCCCATCATGTGGGGGACAGCGGGACGCCTGACCACCGTCCGGGGGAGGGAGGCTGCATGAACGAGGAGTGGTGCATGGATAGTGAATGTGGAATTTCAAAATAAAAGGGGGAAACTGGCCTTGTTTGAGTGAGCGACTCTAACATGCCATTCATTATTTAGCTGTGGTTCTCCACAGGAATGGTGTCCAGCCCTCCCTGCCGGCATCCCGTGTGGCAGCCCATCGCTGTCCTCCTATAAAGACTATCCTGCACACCAGCCGTTCATCAGGACGACCAACCTCCACAAACCACAGCCCCACATGTACCAGAGGCCTATACCTCGTCTCTCGTCGCCTGGCAAGTCATTTCCAGAGAGCAATAGTGCAGGTGTGTGTGTGTGTGTTTTATTTTCGGTTTTGTTTTTCTTAAACACAGTTTCCACAGAGGTATTGGATCTCATTATCGCTCCATAGCAACAGAATGGGAAACTTGATCCTGCACCACTCGCCATTCAGTCATTCCTTCACTCTTTCCCTCTTTGTAAGCTCCAGCAATATCCTACATGCAGGTCTCCTCTCTGTCATAACTCTTTCTTAAGTCTACAGTCGATTGACCATTCATGGCCTATACTTTATTTAGTCACTTTGTTGGTCAGTAACCTAGCAATAGGGAGCTCATTGTCAACAAAGGGTTACCATATCATCAGAAAAGCAACATCAACCTTTCATAATGTGCTAAATGTCCAGGATTAGTGCATCAATCTAAAGCTAAAATGCATCCAAATTATAACACGTTGGCAGCTTCCTGCTCAAACTTGCTTGTGAACAATTACGACAAAACATGCTATACCCTCCTTGTAAATAGCATGGTGCACATTGCTCCCTTGACCGTCCTGCGAACGGTTGTGTCTGTGATGGTGCGTAGAGATCATTTCGGCTCTGAGGAACCTCCAGGAGAAGATCCGGAGGCTGGAGTTGGAGAAGAGACAGCTGGACCTGGGTCTGCAGGCCATGGGGAGAGACGCGGCGCCCCCTCACGCCCAGACGGAGGTCCGACACGGAGGGGCGAGTGATCAGCCCCCCTGCAACCAAGGTATCCTGTTTGGGGCGAGGTCCCGGGGGCCACGGCGAGCTGGTCTGCACACGCCTTCTCCTCAGGTGGTCCTCTCTTGTGCTCCACAGTGCTGCTCACCCAGCTGGCCGCGGCCGAGGCGCGCTGCCAGCAGCTGGACAGACAGCTGGACAACATGAGACGCACGGTGCGCCACGCTAAGGCGGACCGCACCAGCCTCCTCAAACAGCAGGTGAGACCTGGAGCCACCACTATGGCCTGTAGCATGTAGCGCCGATGCTACTGCTAACAATGTCCTGTAGCATGTAGCGCCGATGCTACTGCTAACAATGTCCTGTAGCATGTAGCGCCGATGCTACTGCTAACAATGTCCTGTAGCATGTAGCGCCGATGCTACTGCTAACAATGTCCTGTAGCTCCGATGCTGCTGCTAACCATGTCTTAGAGCCATGATGCTGCTAATAATGTCAGCCTCAACTGGCTATAATGTTTGCATGTATTGTTACTACTGGTGTATGTAAATACACAACAATTAGTAGTCTCTTGCAGGTCTATTACTGTCCTATACATTCAGCACCCACATGTCCTGTCTGGGATCGATAAAGGATCTATAATATTAAATGGATAAAATTATAATTGTTATTTCTCCTAGGTATCCATGGCAACAGACCAGTCAGGTGACCAAGCCCCCTGCTCTCCGTCTGAGCATGCCCAGTTGGAGAAGCTGGAGCGACTGGAGCGAGAGTACATCAGGCTGACGCTCACCCAGAACCAGGCAGAGGTATGTCCAGAGTACAGGAACTACTGAAACTGGTCCGTAGTATAGGCACTAGTGAAACTGGTCCGTAATACAGGTACTAGTAAAACTGGTCCATAGTACAGGAACAAACATTAAAACAGCATTTAAGATGAACTGATGATTCTGTCTGTCTGGCAGAAGAAGATTCGCGAGCTGGAGGTGAAGCTACAGGAAGAGGAACATCAAAGGAAACTGGTCCAGGATAAAGCAAACCTGGTACAAACGTATTGATTGATACGATACACAGGATTGTACTTTCACGCCTCCTTCTTGCAGTTTATAATCTCGGTTTAGAGGTGTATATGGTTTACTATCTATCTGTGTGTTCCTTGTAGTTACAGACAGGTTTGGAGGCTAATCGGATTCTACTTCAGTCAGTTTCTCCCCGCCCACCCAGGAAACGGTCCAATGATAAGAGACAGTCTTCTAAAAGAAGTAGCAAAGAGGTACAGGAAGAAGGGCTTTTTTTGGGGTGGGGTTATGTTATGTTCCATCTTTTGAGAAACTGAGTCTCATATGGATATGTTTTTATATCTCCAGAAATCTCCCCAACAGATGCCTTCAAACACCCAGCCTCACTACAGACTCAGTCTAGGAGATGTGCCCTTCGTTGCAGGAACGGTATGTTCATACAGAGGTCCTACAGAGGATCAGGAATCCAAACCAATCTAAACCTGTCTCCCTGGCCCAGTTCACACCTGCATTAACATTCGTCAGGTGGACCGCTCTAAGTCCAGGTGTAAGACACATTGAAGACCCATTGAGGTCCGAACGCTCAGACCACATTCAGAGGTAGTCTGTACCTTATTTTAGCGCTGTGTACTGTAGAACACGTAAGCAGAAGTATGTTCAAATTGAATTAAAAATCATCTAAACGTAAGCTGGCTTTGTGTCGTCAGAAAAGGTAGAGAAGCCCAGAGATGTAGCTACAGTATATAACCATGTGTCCAACATCTTGGTGCTTTGGTTTGCCAAGGACTAGACGCGAGACTCTCGTCTAGAGGAAGTGCATTGCTGCCTCCTGCTGAATTAGCAACACATTTGGCCTGAACTGTGAACTGAGTACTTATTGGCTGACCAAGATGCATGTTAATGCTACGTGTGAACAGGTTTTTCTCTCTCTCTCTCTCTCTCTCTCTCTCTCTCTCTCTCTCTCTCTCTCTCTCTCTCTCTCTCTCTCTCTCTCTCTCTCTCTCTCTCTCTCTCTCTCTCTCTCTCTCTCTCTCTCTCTCTCTCTCTCTCTCTCTCTCTCTCTCTCTCTCTCTCTCTCTCTCTCTCTCCATTGTTATGCTGTTGACATGAGATACTTTCCTTTAGTCCCCTCTAGAGCCTGACATTCAGTCTCCTCCTCTACTCTGTAGCCTG
>OMKI01006305.1:8589-23543 GCA_900302315.1 Phycis blennoides
AGGAACCTTTTAAGGGCATAGGCGTCCATGTTTTAGCATCCCACTCTTGTTCCAGTAAACTGTTTACCCAGGATCTCTCTCTCTCACACACACATACACACACACACACAGTCTCTCAGTCTCACTCTCCCTCTCTCTGTCTCTCAGTCTCACTCTCCCTCTCTCTCTCTTTCTCTCTCTCTCTCTCTCTCTCTCTTGAACCCTCCTCTCTCTCTCTATGCGTGTCTCTCTCTAATAAGTCGTGCCACAGTGTATTAGGAGGCGTCACCACCACTGAAATGTCCCTGGCTCTGTTTAACATGTTTTACTACCTCTCCTCTCTAGTTCAGCAGACTTGCTGATAACTCAGCTTCTTCTGTGTGCCAGCCCAGCGGTCAGCCCTCGACACAACTCATAAACCTAACTGCTGGCTGGGGAACATGGGATTAGGCCTATCAGGCCTAAATATGTTATGAGACCTTAATATGTTATTAGGCCTCAATATGTTACAAGGCCTAAAAATGGGATTAGACCTAAATATGTTATGAGGGCTATGGGATAAAGCCTGGAGATGGCAGTAGGCTTAATATATACGTGGGCCTAAATATGTCAGTAGGATTGTCATCAAAGAAAGATGTTTGCAGGCCTACATATGTTAGGTCAAGAGTTGATAAGTGGTTGATAACAGCGGTATTAGATTTTAGACTTAAACATGTTAGTGTTTACTATGAGTCATTTAGCAGATGTTTTTGTCCAAAGCGACTTAAACTGAATACAGAGACATGTCGTTAAGGAGCAGGTAAGGGTTAAAGATGTATTGCTCAGGTAGACTTATCAGACTAAATATGCATTCTGGTTTCTATGTTTCTTGGCCTTGAATGTGATATCAGGTCTAAATATGCTATTGGCCCGAGGCCATGTTTCATGGCAATAATGGAACGGTTAATTGCACCATCAAACTTAATTGTTGACGGTGACGCCACGGTTACGGTAAGGATGATGAATCAGTTAAAGGCTTGGCGTGGCCCGCCGCATTTCTCAACAACGGCGGCAGTAAAGTAAAAGTAATTTTAGTAATTAGTGTTGCAGCAATCAAGTTAAAGCAAGTAGCAATCAACTCGTAGGAGGAAGGTTGTGACTCATCGGATGATGTATCATCATATCTGTCCAACTTTATAACAGTCTTTTGGAGGCCACTAATTAAATGGTACCTTCATTGACGCCGAAGACGAAGTAAACACATAGCCAGTACTAAGCAGTGTGAAGGAATAACAAGTATAAATAAACATATCCTACATCTAGGCAACATGCAGGCCAATATATTAGAGAAAGAACAGCAATAACCCTGTAAAATAAAAACGCATGATGTATTTCTGCTACAAATGTGATATAACTTTTTCAAAGTTTTCAAGTTCAAATGCAGAGCATTTTGCACATATGAAATGTATTTTTGATCATCAGAGACCAAGCCCAACTGATCAACTGGTTTTCAGGGGTCTCTATGGAGGGCAATTCCTGATTTATAAAATCTGTAATAAATAAAGAACCCACACTGAAAAAAAAAATCCGCTTTTTCTCAAAACAACCAGAATGCTTGCTGAGTAGTTGCCTCAGATTCTCATGGTGCTTGCAATTTGTTTGGCTCTGCTCGGTATGCGACTTCTGGGGGTTTTGGAAGCCGCAATTTGATGCATGCCATCAATTCCTACCATTGTAGATGCAATTTTTCGCTTGAATGCAAATCCCCACGTCGTGGGCTGGGTTACGCACCGCTGACTATCGGAGATGTTGGCACGATGGGCGATGTATATTTTGTTCGGCGACTACTTATTGCAATTGGGCACATGGCAGACGAATCAGTGGGCGATAATTAAAGGGGCGGGACCTTTACGGATCGTGTTGAGGGAAGAGAGCTGATTTGCGAGCAGCGGATAAAAAAAAGAGGGATTACAGCGTCGAAAAAGCGGTTTCCAAATTGAGGAGAGGCAAATGAAGACGCTCCGTAACTGGAACAGGAATCCACACATTTTCCGCCCTCACCGCAGTCTCCTTCAACCCTGGAAAGAAATGCCTGGGGAATTTCTCTCTTCCCTGTGGTAAAGGGTCCACGGTTTCTCGTTAAAAGCCCGACTCCGTGCTTTAATTGTTGTGAGCGTAATTTGCCTTGGAATGTTTTTTAAAGTACATTTTTTGGGGGGGGAAAGGTCTTTATTGGGATATGGATGAAAGTATTACAATGGTATTTATTAGATTGTTTTTTTTCCAGACTTGTTTTTGTTTACACTTAACTTTTAATAGATAGGCCTAGGACAAAATTCCTGTTTCAAAATGGATGAGGAGCCAAAATAAAATAAAGATAAAAAAGCATCCATAACATATTATTTTCCAACTCTTCAGTATTTTATTCCAGGAACAGTTTGAGATGGCCCAATGACAGGGTGTGATCACTTGTTCTCCACCTGTATACTTTATACTAAGAAAGATTGCCGACCTCCACCTCTTTGTTGAACAGGAGTGTGTGTGTGTGTGTGTGTGTGTGCGCGCACCTGGCATCCGCCTTCTGAACACTTCTATTTCATTGGACCCCGGTTTACAGTTCCTTAGGAGTGGTTTTCATCCTCCTGCTGTAGCTCTGCCAGGTCTACAGTATGGGCTACAGAGGCCCTAAGTGGGCCCTTTCATTCCTGCCTTTGTTGTCACTTTATAGGCTTGAGTCTTGATCGAATCCCAACATCTCATTTTCAGCTTATTTCTTCTGCATATGAAGAGATCACTAAGTCTGCAGGCTGACAGGAAACCTTTGAAAAACAAGGTTTAAATATAACTGAAAAAAAATTACATGCAGTGACAGACACAGAGTAGACACACACACAGGCACGCACATACCAGAAGAGAGAGAGAGGGAGACAGAGAGAGAGGGAGAGAGAGAGAGAGGGAGAGAGAGAGAGAGAGAGAGAGAGAGGGAGAGAGAGAGAGAGACACACACAGACACAGACACAGACACAAAGACAGAGACAGAGAGAGTAAGAGTTAATATATTCGCGTACGTAATCAAGTTTTCTATTTTCCTAGGAATGCCTGGATTAGCGATGGGTTTACAGTCCTATGTGTATATGCGCATACATGCTAACTTGTTCCTTCTGTTGGTTGTGCCGGCGGTTTTTGGGCTAAGAATGACGACACCGCAGCCAGGTCTCGTGACATGCTACACAGCACGCATAGCATGCTGTCACCAGCGGCCATTCCTCCAGACACAGACGCAGACCAGCTCCAGAGCCACGTCGCACGCCAGACTTTCTCACGGAACATCGTGGGCAGGGTAGTCTGGTGGGTGGTGGCAGCTGAAAGGCACTGGGTTCGATCCCCAATGTCCGCCGTTGAATTAAGCTGGAATTCAAAGAAATCCTGACCATGATAAACTTTGGATAAAGGTGTCTGCGAAATGACCAAATGGTAAATGGTACGAAATAGTGAACTTTTGCAAAGTGATTCTACATAGGTCACACACTCTCTCTCTCTCTCACTCTCTCTCTCTCTCTCTTTCTCTGTCTAGTTCATAGTAATTCCTAGTAGTTAGTCTACCTAAACTCTTTAGTAACGGATAATTAAAGGGATGACACAAAGAACAACCAGTTCTTCTACCAGTTCATTCTCACTTCAATCAATTATGGCTTTCCAGAATTCAATGTAAAGAAACATAAAGGGTATGTTAGATAGATAGATGGATAGATGGATCTGTTTCTGCCCTCTATAATTTGTATCACATTGGAACATGGAAGTGATAGATTGTCACGTGAACTTAAGTCCAATCCACATTCACCCCAGTAAATGCATAGACCTTTTGGCATTCACTGGTGAGGCTGTTGTTACAAGTAAACCTCTCGTCATAACAACGTGTCTGACATCCTGAGACGTGGTCATATTCTGCTACCTAAGTTCAAAACGCACCCTTAACCTACACTTAGTTACACTTAACTGCGTCTGTACTTATGTTCTTTCATCTCATGCATTAGGCCTAACTGTGCGGTTTGAGTCCTTTCTGCACATCAGAGTCCCTTTAGAGCCACGACGTTCAATGGTTTTCACGCTATTAAACTTCCCATCTTGATTCTATGTGACATGACGTTATGAATAAGAGGCTGGGAGGGGGTTCCAGGTAATCTATTTAGTACCAGTATCATTGTTCTTCTCATCGATGACCAAACACCACTTCAGAGGCTGTTAGAGGCCTATTCCAGAGCTGGGCATATGGGTCTCTGAAGCTCTTGTGGAACTATACACCGGGGTGTAATAGAGTCCTTCCCAGGGGGCCAATGAACCGTGGGATTTATAACAAAGAAAAACACACATGACACATTTGCCTCTACTCTAGGTATATTTTAGCACAAGCCTGAAAAACGTCTGATGGTGGCTATAAGGCAATTTGCCCCCTCCTAACTGAGGAGAGCCTTATTGAATCTGTCATACTCGGCTCCCCACTGATGGACACACCGGCCCCCAGGGGCCCCCGAGGGCCAATGCTCAGGCTGGGGTGATATGATGCCTCAGAGTGATGGGAGATGGATGTACAGGCAACTCAGGTTACGGTAGACAGGCCCAGGACAGGCCGCTGGGGCAAGGGCAGGCTGAAGCCCCCTGATTGATCCTGAAAATAGAGAGGCCTGTGGGAAAGAGTGAGGTGTAACTGAACCTGGAACAGATGTTTGACAGCGCTGGAAGAATGTGGTCATTCCCATGCAGGTAGACTGTCTTCTTGAACTTCACACGCCCGTGCTCAACCACATTTGAGGAAATGTGATATTCAAAATGATGTCACTGGAATTGACAGGAAAGGTGTGAAGTTGAACTTTTTTTTGTCCTTTTTGGGTTGCATCAAATGGTAACTGTGATCCTTCAAATATGCAGAGTTTACTAGCACATGTCAGCATAGAATAAGATAAATGTTGAAAGCATCAATGGCACTGATATTTGTTAGTATAAGTCAAAGGTAAAATCAGGGCCTAACAACAAAAGACCAATTCTTAAAGGAACCAGGCGAACTGATATTACTAGTAGTAATGCTGTAATTGTACTGTAATTAAACTGAAGGACATGAAACTGAATACAGACTCCTGACTTAGGATTCCCAATGTCAAAACGTAATCAGTAATGTAATCAGACTAACCAGTCTAATGGCAGACAAGCTCAAATCCGGTGAACAGAGAATTTCACTTTATTTTTGCTACATGTTGGTTTAAACTTTTCACATTTTTCAATTATTTTGCTGGAGGCGGGTATCTGTAATGGCATAATTGTCAAACATAAATTCGGCCATACTGTAAAAAAATGTCTGTAAAGGTTTTAAAATCAACACTGTGTACACTGGCCACAGAAAGTACACGTTAAAATCCCCTTCTGATTAGATTATATTAGATTATACTTTATTCATCCCACAGTGGGGAAAAAAACCGTAATCCACTCATGTATTACTATTCTTTGGTTGAACATCTGAAACAGGAGACAAGGTGTTGCCCCGCCCCTTGCAGCTTTTGGTTTCCGGCCCAGGCTCTCTGCTGTCGCCACTAGAAGTTCTGCTATAACATAGGACTGCTGGATACAATGTTAAATATATGGTAATATCAGTTTGTGTTTGGAATAGAGTGTGAATGTTTCATAGTGCAATCTTTGATCTGAACTGGGCTGATTGAAGGAGTAGGCATAATACTACCTACTACTACCTATACAAGCAAACGTTTGAAAATGTACTGATGAAAATGTATTTTAGCACACTTGACAGCATAGCATTTGACGTAATGAAGCATGATCAAAAGACACAGGCAACAATTTACCAAGCATCTTTAATGAGACATATCTTATCTTTCTTTTATTAATGTTTATTGCACTGAAAGGAGAAGCTCTCCAATCTCGTTGTACTCTACTGTACTGTATAATGACAATAAAGGGCATTCTATTCTATTGTATTCTATGGGTGTACATGAACAGTAACAACAAAGGAAACAATGGTGAGGGGAGTGACCCTTGTGGACAATTATGGATTGGTCAAAGCTGGAATCTACAATGGCGTGGACGTTAATTTGCAATACACTAGGGGAGACGTGGAAATGTCTGGAAGTAAGGAATACAACTTAAGGAATCTACACAATATGGAAGGCAGGTGATTGCCATGGCCTCAGTAGCAGACACCCTGGCTGCAGAGGCAATGCAAACGATAACTTGACACTATCGATTGATGAGAGGAAGGGAGCCATCTCTCGGTTCAAAATAGAATGTATACAAATACCTTTTAAAGTTGTTACAATTAAAATCATCTGTATATTCTTTTATATCTTTAGGATTAATTCATTCATTCAACCCATGTTTAGTGAAAATAGGACACATTGGCCAAACAAAATCTACAATTATTGCTTTCATACTTTATTTAATATGGTCTTAACATATATTTAGTTGTTTCATTTAACAACCAATGAGCAATCATAAGCAGTGGCTAGTTTCTTTTTTCCATGTTGCAAACACTGGCGCAAGAACGCCACCTGCTGGCAAAGACATTGTGTCGAATGACTTTAAGTAGCCTAAATACAAATGAAAACACGTAAATCACGTTCTCATAATAAATCATGTCCAACATAAACGTTCATCCATACATTTGTAAAATCACGGGTGATGTTCTTATTAGTGATTTTTTCGATCTACTTTAAAGTTCATGGTGATGATGTCTTCAATCCCCGCCTGGAGCTCGTCGTGCTCCTGTACGGCGGAGACCCCTTTCGGCGTCCCGGTCAAAATGAGGTCCCCCTCCTCCAATGTGATGATCTCGCTTATGTAACTAATGAGATAAGGAATGGAGAAAATCATCTGAGCCGTGCTGCCGTTCTGTCGCAACTGGTCATTCACCTTCAACCAGAGCGTTACGTTTCCAGGGTCAGGGATCTGTTCTTTGGGAATGAACTTGCTTATGGGGCAGGAGGTGTTGAAGGCTTTAGCCAGGGTCCATGGAAGACCCTTAGACTTGCACTCGTCCTGGATGTCCCGGGCTGTCATGTCCAAGCACAACGCGTAGCCCGCAACGTGGTCCATGGCAGTACTCTGTGAGATAGCCGTGCCGCCCTTCCCAATCACAACCCCCAACTCAACTTCGTGATGCAAGTTGCCGGAGTACAGGGGCACAAGAATAGGGGAGCCTTCGGTTACATATGCAGAAGGGGGCTTCAAGAACAAGATAGGCTCTGTAGGAAGAGCGTTCTTTAATTCCTTTGCATGGTCAGCATAATTTCTTCCCACGCAGATGATTTTCCTTCCCCATTCCCAGAACCGAGATATATTTCGCGCAGTCATCGTGTGTCTACATAAAAAAAAGTTCTGAGCGGCTTCGAAGCAGTCCACACCTGTAAGAACGACCTTTGACAGTAAACCCTCCCACTTCCGGGGTCTGTCAATCTACAGAGTCTCAGATGGGAAAAACTACCTTGGGCAAGATAAGCCAAAAATAGAAGCAGGATAGCTAGCTGTAAGTATATTGTCACGAATGCACACTGTAGCTAATACACACAGAAAGTAGCGCAGTATACATTTACTCAGCAAAAGCAAACACAAATGCAGCGTCGAACTATCAACCTCGTTGAGACACCGTTGCAACCAAACCAAGCTACAAGCTACGTAACACTCCCCCCTCACCTGATTGGTTGAAGCGAGGAGGTTAAAGTTCACATGTGACGCAAAAATACACGCTAACCAAACCCCCGACACCCAGTTCACCTGATAGGAGAAACTAGCGTTGTTATGTTATTCAGGTCCTTTATAACGAATGCCTGCACTCTTGGTGTTCTTGGAGCTGCCACAACTTACAGCCTCGGTTTGTTGTTGTTTTCTTCATTATTCAGCCCACACTTTAGTTTGGTACACTTTGTTCGTCGTGTAACCAGTGTAACGCAGTCTTTCTCGAGACTGTCACTCCTAGCCAGGCGGTGTGTGTATTCTTTAGGTTGTACGCTAAGCTTGTTAATAACAGCTCATACAGATGTCGTAATAACCATAAAAGCCATGTTTGAACTTGCTGTTATTTCCACGGTGTCTAGAAATGTCCAGCATCCTCAAGCCGCACCAATTTGTTTAGTATTTAACTTGTATTGGAGGCTAACTTCCCTGTTTTTCCATAATTTCGGTTGTCGACCATATTGTATTGTCTGTCAATATTGTTCACTGTTTACTGAGACATCTGTACACATCCATCCAGTCCCTGTGAAAGTGAAAGCCCAGGCGACTGCTCTCATCCACGACATAGTGAGAAAGTCATCGCTTGTCAAACAATCCAACATGAACGTTGAACTACTTCCAGCGCTTAGTGACAACTACATGTACCTTGTGATCGACGTGGACTCCAAAGAAGCGGCTATTGTCGACCCCGTCGAGCCAATCAAGGTACATTTACTCTTTCTGCTAGTATCCTGATCTCAATGGGAACGTGTGTCTGCACAGAAATCAACAGGAAGCAAACAGGACATGAAGAAAACTCTGAAACCGGAGTCAGTTTTCTCTCCAACACTTTGTTTGCTACCCGTTCATTTGTGTACACAGACGGCCATTGAGATCAGACTCATTAGTTAACGTTCAACTGTGACTCTGCCGTTACAGGTTATAGAAGCAGTCAGGAAACATGGTGTGCGACTCACGACGGTGTTGACGACCCATCACCATTGGTAGACAACATTGTTTACTGTTGCAATTTGAAAATAGCGTTGGCGACCTGACGGTCATCGCACAGGCGGGTAACATCAGCCTGTCGGCTCTGCAGGGATCACGCCGGTGGGAATGAGAAGATGGTGAGGTTGATGCCGGGCCTCAAGGTGTACGGAGGGGATGACCGAGTCGATGCCCTCACAAAGAAAGTCACTCATTCCAACACATTCAAGGTAAGACTGAAGTCTGAACGTAGGTGTTCTTGAGCAAGATGCTGAATGAGTTTGTATATTCCATATCGGTTTCAAAGCCCTTTTTGGATTTAAAGAATCTGCTCGATAACAAAACGGTAGTAATAGTAGTAGCTGTGTAGATGCATGCAATACATTGGAGTGCTCGTAAAACATATGGCTCGTGCATTGTAGATGCCTTCTCATTCAATGTCATTAATATTTTCAAAAGTCAAAGTCAAAGTAGCTTTAATGTCAATTCCTTCACATGACAAGACATACAAAGGAATCGAGAGGACGTTTCTCACCCTCCCACGGTGAAACAGATAAAGTGTACAGGCACAACAGACAAGACAAGATATTCCTAATACTAAAAGTAAACATACAATTTCAAACAGATAAGATAAAAAAGATAAAAAGAGACAATAAAAATAAATATGCAATGTCGGAATCTACTATTGTATGAAGTAGGAGTAGCAGCATAAGTTCCTGTAAAAGTTAGTGCAAAAAGGCAATTGAAATGGTAATGGCAGCAAAAGATTCTGTAAGAACATTTGTAGTATTGACAGTGCAAAAATAACAGTCACTAAGGACAGTAAATGGCAGTAGATGGCAGCCAATTTCTGTCTGTATGGTGTGTGGTGATGGTAATGGTAGTAATAATAATAATTAGTATTATTATTTTGTACATGGATATGCTTTTTAATGGTTTTCACCATCCTGTACGCTGAAACCCAAATGTCCCTTCTGGGTTCAATAAAGTACGTCTTATTTCATATTGAACCTTTCCCATCCCCTGTCGTTCCAAGGTTGGCTCCCTCACCGTGAAATGCCTGTTCACTCCATGCCACACGACCGGCCACATCTGCTACTACGTCACCAAAGAAAACAGCACCGAGCCGCCAGCAGTCTTCACAGGTATCTCTACTGAGGTTGTCCTACGTCCCCTTTGTGTAACCGCGCATCATCGTACGACTTCCCCCGCGCCCACAGCTCATTTGTAGGCATCCTCGAGCACGATGCTTAACCCCACACCTACCTGCTCCAGAATGACATGCATGTGCATTCACCGTATGTCCGTTTAGGTAAAACCGATGGCTAAACCGCACGGTGAATTCTCAACAGTAATTACAGCATCGATTGGGTTTTGGTCTATGGTTATTGTGCTTGTGACATTTTTGCGGCAAAACAAGTCGGTAGAGCATGGATCACGTGACTCTTCCCCCAGTGATGAGTTCTGAGTTCTGAGTTGTGATGTGGGCTCCTTTTTGGTTTGCTCCAGGTGATACCCTCTTTGTTGCCGGCTGTGGTAAATTCTTCGAAGGCACGGCTGAACAGATGTACAAGGCCCTTATAGAGACTCTCGGAAAACTTCCGCCAGAGACGGTAACTTAATCAGTAATCTAAACATAATCAACTAAAACAAACAAACCAAACCACGCAGTAGAGTCAATATATCTTTCTACTCCTATCCCCGGGGGGGTGAATATAGGATTATACAAATGTGTGCTTTTAGTCTTGACTGCAAAGCATGTGTTTGAAGAAGAGGGAGATGGTTCCGAGGTGTCTTAATTCCTCGTAGAATCAAATTCCCCGGCGGGATTTCTTTCCTTTGTGTTTGCAGCGTGTTTACTGTGGTCACGAATACACCGTCAGCAATCTGAAATTTGCGCGCCACGTGGAACCAGACAATGAAGACATTCTGAAGAAGCTGGAGTGGGCCAAGGTATCTTGACCTCATGGCGACTTATAGTGATGCTTGTTGCCTGTCTTTGTTTGGGCCTGTGAGAATAACATTCGATTCTTTGCCGTGGCGCAATCCTCTAGGAACAATGCGACAATGGTGAACCCACTGTTCCTTCCACCGTGGCAGATGAGTTCACATACAACCCTTTCATGAGAGTAAAGTATGTATATACTCTATGTCACTATTGCTTTGAGAAACTCTTTGTAACTTGTTGGCACTTAGCCAGAGATGTTGTATACTAGCAATGGTTAACCTAGCAATTGGAATGCTTGAAACCTGTTCTGGTGACTTTCTTACTGTATTAACAGCAATGACATTTTTCACCGTCTTGTGACAAATGTACTCATTGTAAGTCACTTTAGATAAAAGCGTCTGCCCTAATACATTTAGGGTTAACGTAGAAACAGCTTTACTAAGGTGCATATTATTTTGTGTGGTGGGTAAAATATTTACCATAACATAAATGCATTCATTTGCTCTGCTTGCCCCCTAGGGAGAAGGCTGTGCAAGACCATGCTAAACAGACGGAACCTATTGACACAATGAGAAGCCTACGGAAAGAGAAGGATAGCTTTAAAGTCCCCAAACAGTAAAGCTCGCTGCGCAAATAGGACCCCTGCATGTTATTTAACACACACACACACACACACACACACACACACACAAGAAGTCTTATTTCTTCTTTCTGTTTCAAAGAGGAGCTAAAAAAGCTGGAATCCAATGTGGTATTTATTAATTCTTGTTTTTTCTGAAACTTATGTTAGTGAGGTGATGAGGCATTCAAGGCAAGTTACGTTTTAAACCGCGAAATATAAAAACAAATCCACTTTTTTAACATGGACTTATTCGGGGGACGTTTTGCCGGAGCCATTTTGGCATAGTTTAGATTATATGAAAAAGAGAAGTTGTTCCTGTAAATAATTTGCGCTCGTATGTAATAGCTTTTGGATTCATTTCGCAAGGGCTTGCTGTTTAACACTTCCACACAGTGATATGGCATTGACAGGGAGGGCTTTTTGAGTCGGCCTACTGCTAATTGTCTTAATATGCTACATGTTCATTTTTGTTGTCGAAAGCATTTTTGTAAAATATTTTATCAAGGACGATCCATCTACAGAATTCACATAGTTTGCAATTCAAATGTTCATTCTACTTGAGTTCAATGAAAAATGATGTTCAGCATTCTTTTGACCCTTAATCTTTGAATGTCAAAGCTATGTACACAAAACTGTTGGAAGGATTCTGTTTAAAAAGTTATAAACCACCTGCAGTGCAATAAATAACTCATACTTAACGTTGACCTATCTTTTTAAATGATCACATCGGCCAACCACGATGAACGTAACTCAAAACTCCATCCTGCCAGGATGCAAACATCTTGTGTTGTTTGTGAGACGGGGAGTCTCACCACACACCATTGGTAAGACTGAATGCCTCTTTTTTTTTTTTTTTGGTAATTGAAAGAAAATTGTGTAGATCAGCTCCACTGAAAGGCACGTGTGGTCACGAGTGCACCGGTGCCCACGCGACAGGGGACGTACACATAGATACATTATGTTTGCTCCCCGGAAGACATCCTTGTGGTCTGCCAAGGCGTGAACGCACGTCGCGGTAGCTGGTGTCGCCGCGAGGACTGTGGCTGCAAACAATGGTGTGGGCGAAGAATAGAACTGAAAGGGTTTGGAGGGGACAGCCGGGATGGCTGATCTGTTTCTGTAATGGTCCTGTGTTTATCTACTACAGTACGTAACATGTAACCAGAGGTGGAAAGTAACGAAAAACATTTACTCACGTTACTGTATTGAGTAGTTTTTTTGTGTATTTTGTATTTTTGAAGAATCATTTAAAATCGGTATTTCGTATTTTACTTGAGTAAGTTTTGACTGAAGTATTGTACTTACATTATAAATCCTATCCGTTACCGAGTGAAAAAAAGAAAAGCCCAATGAAAACCTACAAGGGAAAAATACGCGCCAGGAAACCAACACAGCGACGAATGTTGATGTGATGAGCACTGGCGTGAACATAGAGGGCGCAAACTCATATACTGACACACGAGCTTGGTCAGTGGGCGCCAAGTCTTTCTAGTGCTAATTTATAGGATGGAGGAAACTGAACAAGAAGTCTCAATTGTTGTTATTGCACTTACATTTGTTACACTTGTTCTTTAATTAAAAACAAAATAGTTTGGGATTTATGACCCCTTGTCCTATTCTCACTACCCTCACCCCCCCCCCCCCCACCCCCCCCCCCCCCCCCCCCCCCCCCCCCCACACACACACACACACAGAAAGTAACAAAGTAACTTTTACTTACTTATTTACTTACTACTTGAGTACATTTTCAGATGGGTAATTTTACTTGTACTTGAGTAGTATTGATACTTTTACTTGAGTAGGCTACAGTATTTTTGTACTTTTTCCACCTCTGCATGTAACACATATTTATGATCCAAGTCTCCATATTGGAGAATTTACAACATAAATATATATATATTTTAGTGACACACATGGTTATTAAAGCTTACAGATACACTGATTACTACAGTTTACATTATAACTAGAAAGAGAAAGAGGGAAATGGGAGGTTAGCTAATAAGATATACTATTAACTAAACATAAATGGACACGGTACACCACACAAAATCTACATGTTTTTAAAGGTATTTATGCTAGGTCAGGTGGTAATAATCGTAGTTATTAGTTTTGCATTCTTCATCCGGCTATTGTTTTGACGTCGTTGTGGCCTCGATTCCTCTACGTGACAAAGTCCAGGATATCTAGGGAGCGGTCAACCAAACTCCCGTCCTGCTACAAGAACTCAAAGTCCACTTCCTCATTCCTCGTGCCCTAAATCGGAATAGTTTCTCGAAATACGCTTTACTCTCTTTTCCATTCTGATGAACTGGTTTTCGTCTTAAACCTTACCTTTTCATCAGTTGAAACGGTTAGGTTTTAAACCTAACCTTTCATCAGTTGCATTTGTATTTGTATAACGTTATACTGTATGGGTCAGAACACAATGTAATCGCAGGGAAGGTAAGGTCATTTTTCTTATATTTTCTCAAAATTATTGGTAGATTAAAACTATCGTATCATGGGAAATTAATACATTTCCATATTTGATGTTTACATCTTTAACGGTAAAATATGTGCTTGATCTCTGAGAGTAGCTGTTTGAATAAAGGAATACGGGTCATGATATTAAGAATTAGTTTTACCCAGTTGATTTTGATTTTTGGTGGTTGCGCATTTTTGGATTGAAACGTTAATTACATATAATAGTACTTTGATACGTATTTTCAAGTCAAGTTCATTGTGTAACTTTAATCACACTCATCGTATCCAGGGCGTTTAATAATCAAATCTTAATGTGTATTGTAGCAAGATCAGTGAACCAAACTAGTGGTGGGCGGATCGATCCAAATATCGATAGTATCGATACCAAGTCGGGATCGGTATCGGATCGATACTAGCCTGGTGAGATCGATTCTTTACTTTAAGTTCCGCTCTTGTTTGCAATGCTGCTGTTTCGGCAAAGAGGAAACAGCCAAGTCGCCGGACTCGCCGCTCCTGTGTCAGCGCAGAGCAGGCACACTTTGCTCCCCCTCCCCCCTCTTGCGTTTGGATGTTGCGCCGTCACGTGAGTCACGTGACGCGCAAAAGCAAACACGTGACGTGCGTGCACTTTTAACCCTACATTTTTTTCTGAAAAAAATGTGAAGCATTTTCTATTTAATTATAAACTTTGTCCTAATTCTGTCCTGGGTTTTAACTATTTAATAATAAAAAAGGAAACATCACAAAAAACACTTAAGGTCATGAAAATTAATTGAGATTTAGCAATTCAATGACGCATCCACCTTATTTATTGAAAAGTATCGGTATCGGTATCGGTATCGGCGATACTGGCCCGTATTTACTTGGTATCGGATCGATACCAAAATATGCAGTATCGCACACCACTAAACCAAACAGCTCAGGGCACGGAATCGAGGCCTGCGTCACGCAATCGTGACGCAGTTAGTGGCGAGTCACGTTCATAACGGAATTGGGGAGTGTTGGTCACACGTGAGGCCCACCACTTTGGCTGTACCCAGGTATTCATGCATAGAGTATACAAATATAACAGGTATATAAATCAGATAACTTGCATGTAGTATAAGTGCTCAAGAGAATGATTTGCAGAAAGAGGCCTGTGGGTTCATTTTCCATCACAGTGTCTAAATAGCTAAACTTCAAAAGGCAAATAAAGTGATCTAAAAGTTGTGTTTATGTCCAGGTCTTCAGTCTACTATGTATGAGGAGAGAGAGGAGGGGGTTCCT
>OMKI01006305.1:23563-35862 GCA_900302315.1 Phycis blennoides
TCCTACCTCTAAAACCCCTATGTCTGACGAACATGGCTGCCAGAGCAAAGTTAAGAGGTAAGAAGAGGATCTCTCACTGTCTGTGACTGTCCATCTCAGAGCTCAATGAAAAAATTGTGACAGCGCCATCAGTCTGAGTAAAAGCTGTGTCTGTATTGTGTTGAAGCCCAGAGCGGCAGGAGAGAGCAGACTCCCCTGGACCCAGCTGTGTCTCCATGAAGAGTGACAGGTCCATGGATAGCCCTTTATATCAGTTTGAAGATGGAAATCCCCAACTGTCTAATAAAGGGTGAGGATTTAACCAATACATGATCAAATTAAACCGTTGACATCCACAAATCCTAACTTTTAGATTATTTTGGTTTTTCTTGAAGGAGACAGAAGAGAGCAGACTCCCCTGGACCCAGCTGTGTCTCCATGAAAGATCCTCCTCAATATAAATATAGTTGCCCCTCCAGAGAGGAGAGGTAAGAGTTTTGAACAGACTCTACTGATACTAATGAGTAGGTTGATCTCAGCCTCCATTCTGGTCACAGCCAATCTCTGACTTCTGCCTGCACTTGTGTGTGGCTGTTTTTTCTTTTTTCTTTTAGTCAAAGCAAGTCTTTTGATTTTGACAAACAATGTAAAGGACTTGCCACTCCTGGATCAAGAGTTTTGTTTACAACAAAACTATCTCACACAATATCGAAACCACAACAGATCAGGACTGAGAGCCAAGACAACAGCAGAAAGGACTCCACACCAAGACTGAACAGTCGCCCAACAGGTGAGCAATTTGCAAACTGGACATATATGTCATTTTAATGTTTGGCAGAAAATGAAAATGTGCAAATTGTGTTTATTGCATATTTATAATCACCTATGAATTAGAGTCATGTGTGAAATGTTTTTTTATAATTAAAATAAAGTAAACTAAAACCACAGCAAGCATAATTTCCACCATTATTGGGTGTCTATTGACTTAATCAGCTGATTCCTCTATGTGACAATATCCAGGATAGCTAGGGAGCGGTCAACCACACTCCCGTCCTGCTACAAGAATTCAAGGTCCACTTCCTTATTGAATGGTGCCTTATTCCTCGTGCCCTGAAGCTGAATCGTTTCTCGAAATACGCTTTACTCTCTTTTCCATTCTAATGAATTGGTTTTCGTCTTAAACCTAACCTTTTCAACAGTGGCATTTGTACTTGTATGACTTTATACTGTATGGGTCAGAACACAATGTCATCACAGGGAAGGTAAGGTAAGGTAAACAACTCTGAGGGTACGTATGGTCAGTCCCTGAAGATCTCAGCTTGACCCTGCAGAGATACTGAAATACGACTTAAGATAGGGATAGATTCTACCAGACGAACACAGAGTCTCTGCTCGTTCCCAAGGCCTCGAGACAACCAGATCTTCCATGAACCAAACAACTCAGGGCACGGGGTCGAGGCCTGCGTCACGCAATCGTCATTAGTGGCGTGTCACGTTCATAACGGAATTGGGCAGTGTTGGTCACACGTGAGGCCCACCACTTTGGTTGTACCCAGGTTTTCATGCATAGAGTATACAAATATAACAGGTATATAAATCAGATAACTTGCATGTAGTATAAGTGCTCAAAAAGTATGAGTGCCCACGAGAATGACTTGCAGAAAAAGGCCTGTGGGTTCATTTTCCATCACAGTGTCTAAATAGCTAAACTTCAAAAGGCAAATAAAGTGATCTAAAAGTTGTGTTTATGTCCAGGTCTTCAGTCTACTATGTATGAGGAGAGAGAGGAGGGGGTTCCTACCTCTAAAACCCCTATGTCTGACGAACATGGCTGCCAGAGCAAAGTTAAGAGGTAAGAAGAGGATCTCTCACTGTCTGTGACTGTCCATCTCAGAGCTCAATGGAGAAATTGTGACAGCACCATCAGTCTGAGTAAAAGCTGTATTGTGTTGAAGCCCAGAGCGGCAGGAGAGAGCAGAATCCCCTGGACCCAGCTGTGTCTCCATGAAGAGTGACAGGTCCATGGATAGCCCTTTTCATCAGTTTAAAGATGGAAATCCCCAACCATCTAATAAAGGGTGAGGATTTAACCAATGCATGATCAAATTAAACCGTTGACATCCACAAATCCTTTTAGATTATTTTTGTTTTTCTTGAAGGACTGACCACTCCATGAAATATCCTCCTCAATTTAAATATAGTTGCCCCTCCAGAGAGGAGAGGTAAGAGTTTCGAACAGACTTCAAACTGGTTGTTAGATCAGACTCTACTGATGCTAATGTTTACAAGTCAGGAACAATACAATATACCCTTATGTGTGTGTGTGTGTGTGTGTGTGTGTGTGTGTGTGTGTGTGTGTGTGTGTGTGTGTTTGCGTGCGTGCGTGCATGCGTGCGTGTGTGTGTTCTCCACAGACAACACCAGGGAATGTCAAAGGTTACCAGTGCTCAGTCTACACAGCAGCATCAATCAGAGCTGATCAAGGTGTGTAAATGTCCTTGACATTTGACTACATGAACAGTAAAAAGCATTTCTTGTGGAGCTAATATTCTCCAGGTTTCCCTCTTTTGACCAGCAGGATGTGAATCTAGGACAGATGATGCTCAATTAGTTTAGAGTAAATTTCTCATTGATATTTGTTCTGTTCCAGAGGGCTGAGGAGAATGCACATGCTTTTCTAGACAAGGAAATGAAGAAGCTCTGGAGGGTTCTCTTCCATGATTACCCACAATGCTCAGCGAGTCAAAAGGAGGAGGACGTGGATTGCAAGAAAGAGGAGACAAGGAGGCGAGCCATAGAGGGAGTTGTAGGCATCACAACGCTCTCCCTGATGGAGATTAACCAGGAGGAGCTGGCCGACAGACTGTGGGGTGGTAAGTTTTGACCCAGATTTGTGGTGTTATTGTGGCGGTATCATGTTAAATAATTGTATCCAGATATGTAGGAATATTGTGGGGGTATCAGGTTAAATGGTAAATGTGAAAACATATACTGCACATCAACAGCAACAGCAATAACTGAAGAGATGCAACAATTATAATTATCAATACTACTATCATTATACAAAAATTGTTACGGAAATATGAAAATAATCCTGGGATGAAGTATCCTGGAGTCCTAGTCATGATCAGATTCTCCAACCACAAGTAATAAAGCCACTATATATATCATGAGTTTATCATTTACAGGAATTATTTAAATTTGATTTACTTTCCACTGATGTCATCGTCCACTAATTGGTGTCTTCTGTTGTTTTGTTATTTAGAAACTTTTGCTGTTGAGAGCCAACATAAAATCAAGTCTCATTTGAAGGAGAAGTTCAGGTGTGCTTTTGAAGGAATTGCTAAAGCAGGACAGCCATCAGTTCTGAATGACTTCTACACAGACCTGTACATCACAAAGAGAGGCAGTGAAGAGGTCAACAAGGAACATGAGGTCAGACTGATTGAAACAACTTTTAGGACACCAGCCAAGGAGGAAATACCAATCAAATGTAATGACATTTTTAAACCCTTTCCTGGACAAGCTCAAACAATCAGAACAATAATGACAACTGGAGTGGCTGGCATTGGTAAAACTGTCATAACACACAAGTTTGCCCTGGACTGGGCTGAATGCAAAGCCAACGACGACATACACTTCACATTTCCCTTCACTTTCAGAGAGCTGAATTTACTAAAAGAGAAGGAGTTTAGCTTGGTGGGAATTCTTCATCACTTCTTTATTGAAACCAAAGAAGCAAGAATCTGCAAAGATGACCGGCTCCAAGTTGTCTTCATCTTGGATGGTCTGGATGAGTGTCGACTTCCTCTGGACTTCCTAAAAAACCAGACTTTGACTGATGTCACAGAGCCAACATCGGTGGATGTGCTTCTGACAAACCTCATCAGTGGCAACCTGCTTCCCTCCGCTCGCATCTGGATAACCACACGCCCGATGGCAGCCAATCGCATCCCTGCTGAGTGTGTTGGCATGGTGACAGAGCTGAGAGGGTTCACCGACCAACAGAAGGAGGAATACTTCAGGAAGAGATTCACAGAAATGCAGGCCATTATGATCATCTCTCACATAAAGACATCACGAAGCCTGCACATCATGTGTCACATCCCAATCTTCTGTTGGATCGTTGCTTCAGTTCTGGAGCACTTATTCATAACATGTCAGAGAGGAGAAGATATGCCCAAGAACCTGACTGAGATGTACATTCACTTCCTGAGGGTTCAGTCCATACAGGGAAACAGGAAGTATGGGAGATTTGAAACTGATTTACACTGGACTTCAAATAGCAGGCAGATCATTGTTTCTCTGGGAAAACTGGCTTTCAACCAGCTGCAGAAAGGCAACCTGATCTTCTACGAGGCAGACCTGGTAGAGTGTGGCATCGATTGCATGGCAGCCTCACAGTACTCGGGAGTCTTCACCCAGATCTTCAAAGAGGAGTTTGGGCTTTACCAGAACAAGGTGTTTTGCTTTGTCCATCTGAGCATCCAAGAGTTTCTGGCTGCCCTTCATGTCTTTCAGTCCTTCATCGACGATGGTGACAATCTGCTCTCAAATGAACAACCAAGCTCCAGGGAAGATAAACTCCTCCTCCTCTACCAGACAGCTGTGGACAAGGCCTTACAGAGTGAGAATGGACACCTGGACTTGTTCCTCCGCTTCCTACTGGGTCTCTCTCTGGAGACCAATCAGATTCTTCTACAAGGTCTGCTGCAACAGACAGGAAGTAGCTCACAAACCAATCAAGAAACAGCCTCTTACATCAAGGAGAAGATAAGTGAAGATCTCTCTCCAGAGAGAAGTATCAATCTATTCGACTGTCTGAATGAACTGAATGACCGCTCTCTAGTCGAGCAGATCCAACAGTACCTGACATCAGGATTTCTCTCAAGGAAACCTCTCTCCTCTGCTCAGTGGTCAGCTCTGGTCTTCATCTTACTGTCATCAGAAGAGAAGCTGGATGTGTTTGACCTGAAGAAATACTCTGCTTCAGAGGAGGGTCTTCTGAGGCTGCTGCCAGTGGCCAAAGCCTCCAAAACATCTCTGTAAGTGTACTAATAACATACAATACAATACAATACTACAATTCAAAAAACACAATCTACATAATACTAGGATATAAAAGTTATAATAACATACAAAACATCTCAGTATGTGTACTCACAACATGTATTACAATACACAAAGCACAATATACATTATACTAGAATATAAAAGTTATAATAATACACAAAACAATCAAGAGATCTCGACACAAAACCAGCTACTATGCAATATCCAACATATATATTACATCTAATACTGTTAATAATGTTTGAACTTGTTATTAACATTATTCCGATGTCGGTACGATTTGAAACGATTTGTAAAGAAAGAGAGTAGAAGAGAACAATATTTAGAAAATAAACAATAGAAAATACATGGGAGCAGCAGCTGGGAGCAGTCGAAACTCCAAATTGTTTCATACAGAGGCAGGCGAAGTCAACTAGAAGTAAATATTCAGGCAGAGCATCCACTTACTAATTGCTGATGGATGGTGATGTACTTTTTAACAAATTACACTCTTAATAGCCCTTAAATCTTACCTATAGAACCTTTAAATTAATAAGCATTTCTAATTTCTAACTTGATCAAATAAAATATATATTTTTTTTTATGTGAAGGCTGAATGGCTGTAAGCTGTCAGAGAGATGCTGTGAAGCTCTGGCCTCAGTTCTCAGCTCCAATTCCTCTAGTCTGAGAGAGCTGGACCTGAGTACCAATGATCTGCAGGATTCAGGAGTGAAGCTGCTCTTTGCTGGACTGGGGAGTCCACACTGTACACTGGAAATTCTCAGGTCAGTTTTACTCAATGTGCAAACAAGACATTTAAAACCTTATAACTATTGCCCCCTTGTTTGAGAATGTTCTCCTAAATGACATCTAAATTATCAGCTTATAACTATAATATATCATCTTACCTGGGATAACCACATTTATGGTATCATTAGAAATGCTTCACCTCATGGTTTATATGGATATGTTAGTCTAGTACATCCATATGCTTGCAACCTTTCAATTACAAATATAAACAAACACAATTCTAATAATAGTGCCCCCCACCATGCTGGTAGTTAAGAGGTTGAACAGATTTTCAGCTATAAACGTTCACTGGTTTAAATATGTAAACTTAATCTGTCCTCTTCATAGGAATAACTCAACATATTTCTATTTTTGTTGTCATGACAGTATAAAGTGTATTTTGTATTGTTTCAGTTTGTTATAGATGGTATAAGTTGTATGTTGTATTACATTGCCATTAGCATTTAAAGATATTTCTAGAATTTGATTCTAGAATGTATTAACATTCATAAAGTAAGAAGTAGCAACGTTTTTGAATCTTCATGAAATATTTAGACATAGTTACTAACAGGGTTCTGTTTATCTTGTGTGAAGGCTGAATGGCTGTAATCTGTCAGAGAGATGCTGTGAGGCTCTGGCCTCAGTTCTCAGTTCCAAGTCCTCTAGCCTGAGAGAGTTGGACCTGAGTACCAATGATCTGCAAGATCCAGGTGTGAAACTGCTCTCTACTGGACTGGGGAGTCCACACTGTACACTAGCAACTCTCAGGTCAGTTAAACATTCTCTTCTTAAAACTGTGTCTTTGATTGTTTGTCCATATAAATGGATATGCCGGGATACCTGTAAATTGACGTTTGCCTGTATTACCTTTACTTTATCAGATGAGTTGTTTAATTCCAAATTCAATATTGTGTGTACCGAAGGGGAGTTTGCTGGGTTAGCATTTGCTTTCCATTAGCCGCTTCCATTCACTTACTGAGTTACAGTAGCCTATCTCCCGTTCACGTGAGGGAAATTCACAATTTCTTCCAAAGATTTCCAATGTGTTCCTAATAGTCGCTTATTCAAAACAAGTAACATAACAACACAAGTTTGTAGTTTGTCTACAAACAGAGGCATCACAGGTAGCTTGATAATCACAGCCCTGAAAACAATCCCTGCTTATCTGTATGTTTGTAGCCAAACTACAAACTACAAACTACAAGTTTGCATGTGTGTGTGTGCATGTGCCTGTGTGTAGGTTGTCTGGGTGCCTGGTCACACATGAAGGCTGTGCTTCTCTGGCCTCAGCTCTGAGCTCCAACCCCGCCCATCTTCGGGAGCTGGACCTGAGCTACAATCACCTAGGAGACTCAGGAGCTATGCTGCTCTCTGATAGAAAGGAGGATCAACGCTTCAGACTGGACACTCTCAGGTTTGAAGAGGACAGCTCACCACTCAGTGACAATGTCTCCTACAAGGATTCAACCCCCTGCTAGATAAAATGGTTTCTAAGCGCAGCTGTAACTCATGTTGTGTAGAAAGTGATGATGCAGCAGATTATGAATGTGAATGCTTCATGTTTAAAAATCAACAAGCTGCTCTTACTTTATTTACCCCCTAGTGTGGAGCACGATGGAGTGTGGAGGTTGAAACCAGGTTTAAAGAAGTGTAAGTGTTTGTTTGGGTTGGTTCATCACAAGATGAACCACAATGTGACTTGATCCTTTTAGTGTTTATTTTTACTTATTTATCTTAAAAACGCTCATAATCATCTTATTATTATTCGTGGTGATGCTGTTCATTGTTACTATTATCATTAGCCAAACATTTGCTTTGTGGTAAATATGCAATTACTACATTCAATTCAGTGTAGTAATACTCAATTACTTTATGACCAATGAAAGTTTTTTATGAACATCATAAATATATTACTCATCTGTGTATTTAACTCATCAGTGTATTTCTGTGTGGTTAAGCTCGTGGTTTAGTTTAACTAATCATGTCTTGTCCTCCTGTTAGATGACGTTAAACTCACACTGGACCAGAACACAGTCTACAGGGATCTCTCTCTGTCTGAGGACAACCGAAAGGTGACACGCGTTGAAGAGGATCAGTCATATCCTGCTCACCCAGAGAGATTCGACTACTGGTACCAGGTGTTGTGCAGAGAGCATCTTACTGGCCGCTGTTACTGGGAGGTAGAGAGGGAAGGACGTGTTTCTATAGGAGTGACATACAGAGGAATCAAAAGGAAAGGAAAGGGTGGTGACTGCAGGCTTGGCGAGAACAACAAGTCCTGGAGTCTTATTTGTTCTGATGATGGCTACACTGTCTGGTACAACGGTAGTAGAACAGACATACATCTCCAGCCCTTTGGCTCTAGAAGGGTAGGAGTGTTTGTAGACCAGGCTGCTGGCACTCTGTCCTTCTACAGAGTGTCCCCAGATGCAAGAGGGTCCTCAGACACACTGACACACATCCACACCTTCCAGTCCCCGTTCACCCAGGCCCTCCACCCTGCGTTTGGGTTCTACAGGTGTGGTTCCTCAGTGTCTCTGAGTCGGTTGTAGCACACACACACACACACACACACACACACACACACACACACACACACACACACACACACACACACACAAACACGTGCATATACTGTATATAGATGTATATATACACACGCACATTCATAGATACACACACATATGTACACACACAAACCCACATGTTTCTATGCAGGTAAAAAAGGAGCAGGTTATATATTAGGGTCACTTGGGTGTTCATTTCTAAGACATCTCTGTATTCCAACAGCAGGCCCGTTAATATACCAAGCGGTGCGATCAGATGTAAGGGGACCCACTGGTCAAGTCTGGGGGTGTTTTCACACTCCTGATGAAACGTTTCTTGTTGGGATAATGTCATCTGCATGTACATTTGGACTATATGCATCTTGAGCCCCAGATGTTATTGCATTGTGTTGTTTTAATAGCAGCTGTTTATGCTCTTAGGCGTCAACTTGGAGAGTGTAAAAACAACATTTTTGTATTTTTGTTATTTTGTTTGGATAAGCCAAGCATGGAACCTGATTTCAAGTTTTCAAGTTTCAAGTTTATTATCACATGCTAGATAACAATGTACATCATTACTAGCAGTGAAATTCTTGTTACTCGGATGGGTCTTTGCTATATAATATAACAACCCAGTCTCACGGCAGTTCGTGAAATAGTCACAAAATAGTCCTAATCTATTGATTCGTGTACATTGACACGAATGTCCCTTTTTTTTCGTGACACTCAGCACGACTTTCATTATAACCCTAACCCTAACCCAAACCCTAACTCTAACCCCTAAACCCTAACCCTAACCCCTAACAATGATATCCTAGGGTTAGGATATCATTAAAAGAGAACTGGTGGCGGGTCCTCGGGCAGCTTTAGCTGGCGTCTTCACCAAGAGGCTCTTGGGTACTGTAGTATTTACTGTAAAAACGTGGTGAAGGCACGAAAGATACTTCCATTGAAATACATTAGTTTGAAAGTCGTGCTGAGTGTCACGAAAAAAAAGGAAATTCGTGTCCATGTACACAAATCAATAGATTACATTTTGTGACTATTTCACAAACTGCCGTGAGACTGTGTTGAATATAAATACAAAAAAAAGACAAAATAAAGAGAAAATAAGAATGAAAATACACTCCAGAATAAAAATAAACTATGCAAACACACTAAATAGATAAATAAATACATTTAAAGCACATTTAATGTTATATTCATGAATGCAAATGGTCTATGGCAAAAGCTAATGATGTTCATGTTGTGAGTTACTTTAAATTACAAATTGGGGACAAAGTTGGGAACAACATGGCTGAACGTGTTCGGTTATGAAAGATATGTGCACACCTGTTTAATTTGTAACATCTAGTACTGTAGTACTACTTTACTGTATTAGCAGCAATGAAATGCTCCACCAAGTGTCTGCTAAATGCCCTAAATGTAATGTAAATGTAGTACTTCTATTATTTTAGTCCTGTTTGTGTACATGTATGGGACAATTTGTCATATTAGTTAATAAAGCATGAGGGTAATTAACAACTGTTCAGCCAATGATTCTTTTAGTTTCTTCAGATTTTAGAAGTTTCTCCAGAGCTCAGATCCAATTATATCCTTCCCCCTTACATTGGCCTCCTAACCTCTTTATCAGTGTGTGGATATACATACTGTATACATACATATATATATATATATGTACATATATATATATATATACATATATAGATGTGCATATATAGATGCTGGCATTGTGGGGGAGACAATCACATTGTTTGGGCTGTTCACACTGCTTCACAAGACTCCCATGTGTTACGTCAGCATGCAATGTAAACATCAACATTTAGCCTGTGTCCACCCTGTTGCTGCCAACATTTGATGACATCATCATTTGCTGTATTTGGAGTTAAACTCTCTGAACGTGACTCTGGTCACCCACTGCCACGTGAGCGCATGGGGGCCCCTCTCAGGTGTCTTGTCCGATGTGGTAAACAAGCAGCAGATAGAGCTGCTTCACTCTTGAGAAAATGTTTTATATATAGTTTCATCATTGAGCACTTAACCGACATAACTGTCACAGCAATTGTGAACACCACCTCACTTCCTGTGCAGTAACATAAAACAAGGTATTGGATTGTATTGGGATGTATGGCTCTCGTTAGGATAGGCAGGGCTTGATCAGACCAAGTGCAATTGGTAATATCTATTACTCATTATTATTTTGACCACAAACATCAATCATCACACATTGAGTCACAAGGCTTGATGATTGAAAATATATATTTAATTACTATCTTCATAATAGAGGAATGATAAAATAGTGAAGATAAATTTCGTCATTATTTGAGAACATTAGTAGTCTTGTCCGTCACATCATACCAGACGTAAAAATGCAGTCATCTTTCTGCAAACAAAACATGAAAAATGTGAAAAAAGAGAACGCGTGAAAAAGTATCTAAAAAAGAACCCGTTTTCCTTTGGACGGTTGTGGAGATACAACAACGGCAAGAGAGGCTCACACCGTGTTTCACGTGTGGGTCCATTCCGCGTGATGTGTGTGTTTGTGATTTGTTTATAAAAAAAATGAGAGACCTTCTTCATCTTATTCTCCCTCTCCTCCTCCTCCTCCTCTTCACCACTTGACGATGAGTCCGTTTGAGACCTTCTCCACCCCGTGGTACTGCGTGCGCAGCAGCTCCTTGGCCCGCTGCTCCCCCACGCTGCGGAGCCAGGACTGGTAGAGCTCCATGACGCGGGTGTCGTCCTCGGGGAGGGACAGCTTCTCGGCCTTGTAGAGCCGCTCCACCTGCTGCAGGAGCTCCTTGCTGCTCTGATCCGGCAGGGCCTTCAGCTGGCCGCCTCCGTTCAGAGAGCCTGAGCACGGTGGTGACAACAGAGTGGAGTGGAGTGGAGAGAACAACAGAGAACGTGTGTTATTTGGTGGTGGACTCGGATATATCCGAGTAATGAATCCTGTGTTGTGTGTGTGTGGTTTTTTCTTTCTTCCCCTCCCCTGCTGCTCCTCACCTGAGGGGCAGGCCATGACCTCCACAAAGTGGTACTGGGACTTTCCTCTCTTGAGCTTCTGCACCAGGTTCTGGATGTTACGGAAGCCGTAGGCGGTGGCGAAGCGCAGCAGCACCACGCCGTCCCTCTCCAGGGTCACCTCCTGGAAGTCCTTGTTCCTACGGACGGAGGGGAGATGGTCAGAGGGCAGGATGGGGAAGGGAACTGGGTTCAATCCTTTCATGTGCACTGCAGCCTACTGGAGGCGTTGTTGGAAATGGTTCCCCTGACTGCCCTATACCTGCTCGTTAAGGACATGTATCACGAGTCACTTTGGATAAAAGCATCCGTTACCTTATGAATCACACTTATTAGGTTGCATGGAATGGCTCCCCATCCAAACCCCGCTCTCTTAACACTGGTGTCCTTCAAGGCGCAGTACTAGGACCGCTTCTGTTCTCCCTATATACTAGCTTTCAAGGCTCTGTAATCACATCACACGGTTTCTACTATCACTGTTATGCGGACGACAACTGTTCCTCTTCCCCCCCTCAGACACTCTGATTGCAACACGCATCTCAGAATGTCTGGCAGACATCAGCACTTGGACAACTGCGCATCACCTAAAGCTAAATCTCGCAAAGACTAAGCTCCTCTTCATGCCGGGGAAAGACTGCCCTCACAGGGACCTACTGGTCTCAGTCGAGGGCATTACAGTATGTCTGTCACCGACCATGAGGAACCTTGGCGTAATACTCGACAATCAACTGTCCTGTACTGCAAACATCACTGCAGTGACACGATCCTGCAGAAGCGACACAACTCCTGACCCAAGCACTTGTCATCTACCGCCTCAACTACTGCAACTCGCTCTTAGCCAGACTCCCTGCAACCGTGATAAAACCTTTGCAGTGGATCCAGAACGCTGCAGCACGCCTCGTGTTCAAC